>BMAO01003293.1:0-22368 GCA_019973975.1 Trichonephila clavata | reverse complement strand
GTTTATGTAATTCCAATTTCTGTCTGTTGAACCTCGAATAATTTTAAACCGTATTAATGCTGATTTCAGTGTATAAAACTGCTTACAACAATCTGAACTCTTTTAATTGAGAGTAACGCATCTAATCGTGTCATATATTCCTGAAATCTTTATTCATTTCCTTGCGTAATTGAATACCTCCAAGCGCAACAACATCTAATAAATTATTCTACAATCTGAAAGAGTTAATTAGAGAACTTCTGCGTGCTAAGTTACTCTAAATCAGGAAACGCCCCAGCCAACGAAGGTAAATAAATCCTGGCAATCTCTTCACCAATTCGAGAGGAAAGAGAGGACAACCCCATATTCATGCGAGGACAGTTCTTCTCCTGAATTCCCCACTTACTTCACTTTAACCGCGAAATCTGAACGGGAATGAAGGATTGAAGTTAGTAAAACAAACGGCACGCGTTCTCAAAAGAATATCTCTTGTTAAAGCTGCCGAGTTTACAAGTTTCCTTACCACGGCGGAGAACCGGAAACATTAAGGGTTCCTAAATTACTGTGAACAGCAACAAACCGTCGCGACGGCTTTATGCCACAGTCACGGTAAATATATGTTTGTAGACGTTCCTGGCCTTAAGATCTGTGTACGTTCCTCGAGACGGGAGTTTTCATCTCTGAATTAAGGTGACTGTCTTGCTTTTCTTCCGGTACTCCTTTTGTAAAAGTTTTCTACGAAAAGTCTCCGTTTGTCTATCGTCTCATAATTCCTCCCTTGTTGTCGTACGGTTTGTTCGGATTTTTCGAGTGTGGAAATAAATTTGTTTCGCGGATTTTCCAGTTTAAAGTCTCCCAAGACTTGCGCTCTGTTAGGAATAGTTGAGCGGAATGAAATTCATACAGTTTTGTAGTTTGAATTTCCCATATAAAAGGAAAATTGATGGAGGAGCGCTCTTTGTGTGCATTTTAAATGTTCACACAAAGAGGGTTTAGGATTTTAGGCTTTCCTGAAATATATGCTGTCTAATAAAATATTTTGGGGATTTAGTATAATATTGAAGGATATATTATGAAAGCGAGAAAGAGATATGTACATACTCGCATTGTAAATCACTTAATATATGTCTGTGTATTTTAGACTTTGTGCATTACAAAATAAATTTTGCGTTATTTCCTTATACATAGTATTTCATTTCAAATCATTTTCTGTTTTATTGTAATGGTACACTGATACCAACCTTAATATATTTTAGTAATTGGAGATTTATTTGCAGTTATTATTGAATTAAATTATAAAACAATTAGATTTGAGGACAAATAATTTTTGTGTGAATTTTTTTTTCCAATTCTTACTATTAGCTCACTCTCTACCTATATATATTTATGTATATATCTTGTTCAAACTTTCAATAGTTAATAAAATACATTCTATTCATCCAATTAAGTTCAAACAAATTTTTTTAAACTTGTAGTGGATGACACTTGATGTTAATACAATTTTTTTCAAGTATTAATTCATTTATTACCGGTTAATTTTTAAGGTATCCGATTTAAGGTATTCACTCAAGACAGATATTTTTGTTTTTTATTTTATTGAATAGAGCTATCTTTTGATTTTACGAAACATACTTTGTTTTGTTTCTACACTACCTAAAGGCCAAGTTACAATCAATTTTTTAAATTTAGAAAAACCGGAAGTGGGTTTTTGATCTCCAGAAGTGGGCATTTAAATTGCTTAAAATCTATCAGGCGAGTCTAATAACTCAAAATATTACGAATGTATTTCTATAAAACTTTTTGAGCCTGATATTTATGTTATTTTCTAGAGAATGTACTAAAATATTTCTTATTGTATGAATACTTTTTGAGTTATGGCTTGTTATTTAAATAATGGTCTCATAAAAAATGTAACATTTCTTATAATGTTACTCAATCAGCTCTAAAATTTTCAAATTTTAATAAAAAATTAAACTTTTAGTCCATTTTCTAGATAAATGCATCTAATTTGTTTTAGTAATACTTTTACTAATAGATGTTTATTACTTTTTTCTCTAACTGCTTTGAAGTTTTTCAAAAATATTGCTAAAATTTCATTTATAAATGTGATTTTTGTAAAATTCAGGTAATTTATTTTAAATTTTGATTGTTAAATATATAGTAATATTTATTGGTATTAAGTCCTAAAAGAGCATTTATAATGTTTTATGCTATTTTGTTAAAAAGTACTCCGAACGTGTTCGGATACCTTAAATTAGTTATTAGTTTTTCAGCCATCATGGGTGTGCATTCTTACAACAATACAGGCAAATCATGCTCTTTTTTCAATTCCTATTATATTATTTATTCAATTACTACTATTATTTCACATTATTATTTATTTAATAATTATTAATTTAAGAATTATTATTAACTTATATACATTTTAAATAAATAATAATGATTTTAAAAAGAATCTTGATTAACTTTTAGTCTGCACTTTCCATAGAAAAAATTTATTTCTTTAATTTGACTTTTCGTCCCATCTATAGTAAAAATATTACGTAATTAAGTTTTAAACAAGTTTTTTAAGGTATGGTTTGCTTTTTTAAAAAATAACTAGTAGAGTAAATCAAATTAATGTTACTAATAAGTTTCTTTTTTTTAATTGTTTTTATTTGTTTTAAATTATATTATTATTTAGCTATTTATTTTATTTTTTTAAAATTAATGAATAACTGTAACTGAACATTATGTTTGCTTTTAACTGAACTTAATTGATGAAGTGTTGCATATGGTTGTGTATAGATTATAAAAAAAATTACCCCTTTTTCCTTGTTTATTAACCTGTTTTATTTAGGCATAATTGCATATAATATTTAAACTTGTGTTCATACTTATAAGTGGATTCATATGTTTCGACTTTTCCTATATAAGAAAAAGGAGCCAGTTTCTTTTGAATGGTCATCCAAACAAATCTTTTTGTCTGATTAGTTCTATCATCGTTATTTATTCTTAAAAATTTATCAGGAATCTTTTTCATCAGTAATACATGAACTTAGTACCGAACCGGATTGTTAAAGCCAACTTTATATGAAACAAAGCACATTTTAATTTTACTCACCAAGAAGGATAATTAATTTGATTTGATCATTGAGTTACGTCTGAAATCATAATTTTAACTAATCTTCGTCAATGAGGAGACATAAGGACTTGCATCAATGATGAGACATGATATCTATATCAATGATGAGACATAAGACCTACATCAATGATGAGACATGAGATCTACATCAGTGATGAGACATGAGATCTACATCAGTGATGAGACATGGATCTACATCAATGATGAGACATAATATCTACATCAATGATGAGACATAATATCTACATCAATGATGAGACATAATATCTACATCAATGATGAGACATAATATCTACATCAATGATGAGACATAACTATCTACATCAATGATGAGACATAATATCTACATCAATGATGAGACATAATATCTACATCAATGATGAGACATAATATCTACATCAATGATGAGACATAATATCTACATCAATGATGAGACATAATATCTACATCACATCAATGATGAGACATAATATCTACATCAATGATGAGACATAATATCTACATCAATGATGAGACATAATATCTACATCAATGATGAGACATAATATCTACATCAGATGAGAAAATAATCATATGAGACATAATATATTCATCAGTGATGAGACGTAATATTTACATCAGTGATGAGACAATATGTGGCCAAGTGGTCTAGGCATCGGATCATGGCTAGCGTGTCATGAGTTCGATCCCAATACCACTTAAGACCCACTGTGTAGGGGAGGGATGCACGTTTATCTGTCGAGAGCTCAAACGTCCGTTGGCGTGGTAGTTAGAAGATGAGGTGCCAGCTCAGGTGTCATCCGCGTCACTTGACCATGGTTCAAAATAACGTGGACCGTCACCAATAGCCCTCGTGTTGCTAATCAGTGCGACGTTAATATTCACTCACTCACAATATCTTCATCAGTGATGAGACAATATCTTCATCAGTGATGAGACAATATCTTCATCAGTGATGAGACAATATTTCATATGATGAGACAATATCTCATCAGTGATGAGACAATATCTTCATCAGTGACGAGACTATAGATATTTACATCTATGATGAGACATGATATCTACATCAGTGATGAGACATGATATCTACATCAGTGATGAGACATGGTATCTACATCAGTGATGAGACATTAGACTCTTAATTGTTGGAAAACTTGTGTAATAATAACTTTTTTAAGCACAAAACGCCATAATTAACAAAATTATGTATGGCAATTAATTTTTGGTTAAATTTTCGGATCACCGTGCACTTACAAAAGAAAAGATAAAGCTTTGTACATCATCTTGTTCTAAATCATGTTCTTTTTAGCATCTTTTTTTTTTGGTAATTTAATCTTTTACTTTCCAAACGCAAAATTGTAGTTATTGTTATTTGTTTGTTTATTTTTGTGTCGTAATTTATTATATCTGTTACTATATTAATAAAAGTTTAAATGTCTTCTGATAAATTTCTCCCAATGATTATTAATTAAGATGCATCAAAAATATATTTAGTCTATTTTTCTATAAACATACCTCCCAGTTTCTTCCCTCTTTGACCTAATGATATGTATTATTTTTATAAAAATGGAAGCGCGCTCTCTGTATTCGTTTACACAAAAGCGAAAATTCATCATTTTTTCCACACAGTGTAGCTGTTTCTCTATTTATTTTGAGGATGCACCGAACGGAAGGATGGAAAAAAAAGAATCAAAAATTTCATCTTCATTCCTTTCATATGCTATATTTATAAAACAAGTTATATCCTCCGATAAAAAATGCAGCTGGGGTGTGGAGAGGGCCACAAGAATTCTCAAAACATAAATAAAATAAAAAAAACGGCTGATCCGACAATAAAGAATTAGATGCGCTGCAACCCGTAACCATGGAAACCATAGTATGTATGTGACACTTTTGGCACCTCAGTATAAACTCGCACGTTCCTACTGTTAGGGGGAGGGGGTGCTACAACAAAAAAAAATAAAGATGGAGGGTTCTAAAACAACCAGCAAGCTAGCAGCATCTAACCTTTCACGTGCTAAGGCATCACGAGGGGGCCTTTGTTTGCCATGGCTTTTGGGACTGAATTACGAGTAGCGGAAAAGAAGGGGAGGGTCGCAGGGATTCTTCTGGGAAGCCATATTGAGAAGGGGCTCCTGGCTGGGGTGCAGGGGGTCCCAAGGACATGCAACCCGAGAGGGGACTCTCTTTTCTGTTTGTTTCGGGACGGTGGAGGCTTCAGTAAATATTGGGCCTATCCGAAGGAACAGAGAAGAGAGAGAGTCTCTTCTTTTTATTTATATATATCTATATATACATACATACTGCTATATATATATATATATGCCCTCCGTGGCTCGCCCTTCCCTCCCACCCACCTTTACGCCCGCACTCCGCCTTTCTTTGCTTGCATAATCCATAACAGGGGGGAGAATGTGTATTGGTGATGGTGCCGTTGGACGAAGGCTGGGGGCCGGTGAGAGGGTGGAAAGGAGGACTCCCGTGATTGTGTATTATGTAAGAATAAATACAAACTTGATTGGGTACTCCATTAGTTGCCATGGTTACGCTGCGGACGTTTGTTACTACTGCCGGGGATGAAGGTAAACAAAAGGGGTGGGCTTTTCTAAACGCAGGGGGGGAGACTCTTTTCCACGTTGAGGGGTGTGGGAACGAGGAGGGAGCTGGAGAGAGTGTTAGTGATGACGAAGCCGGACGGACTCCCAAATCGTCTGGTGGAGAAAATGTAAACGGAGGGCACAAGGGGGCGAGGGAGGGTCGAGATTGTTTGGCCAGAGAAGAAGAATCAAGGCGCGCATACATCCATACGTGCACGCGCCTGCATCCATACGTAACGGAGAGTGATGGTGAAAAATCTGCTGCTGCTTCTTTTGGTGTTGATTTTGCTCAGCATCAACTCATCCTCCCCCTCTGTGATTCAAGGAATCCTTTTTCCCACCCCCTAAGTGGCGCTTCGGAGCTTTAAGGAATAGGTGACACAGACATGCCTCCTAGCTGAGAGAGATCTCTCTTTTGGGGATGGTCTAGAGCAATCGCCAGTGGGGAAGATAACAATGTCCTCTCTCTCTGGAATGGCATGGATAGAATGCGCGGGCTTTGAAACACGTGGTAGTGTTGAACTGAACAAAGGTAAGAACTGCGGAGTTTGTGGGTTTGTTTCGATACCGTTGTCTTTTGTAACCTGTTGCTGGGAGCCATTTTTGTAAAAGTTTTGTGAGCTTTTGTTTGTTTTTGGTGGTTATCGTTTGGAAATAGGCGCTACGAATTATTAAATGGGATATTTTCGCAGATATTTTGCGTTTATGTGTGTAGAATGTGAATCATTTGAAGCGAAATTGAAAAAGAATGTGTATTGTGAAACAGGTTTCTGAGAAAATATTGTTCAAAATACTTTTTCTTTCAATTTTTATGAGGAGAGGGGGGGGGATTTTTTTTATGTTTTACTGTTTACTGTGTAATTTTATATATGGTGATTCAAATCGGTTTTTGATGTTTCCCTACACTTTTCAAAGGTACTTTACAAGTTTTTAAAAAAATATTGTTAAATATCTTTTTAAAAAAATAATTTTGACAATTTTTTTATTATAAATTTTACTGTGTTTAACAGCTGATGATTATTTAATATTTATTTCCTTTTCTTACATGTAAAATTACTTTTATGTAAAAATTGATATTGAATGAAAAATTAACTAATTACTAATTTTATTTTAATTAAAGTTATATAGAGCTCAATAAAAAGTATGAACAGTTTATCAACTTTAAGCTTATTACTTATTAGTTTCAGAAAGATAAATAGTTTTAAAATGTATATTAAAAGAGAAAAAATAATTACATTGAGAAATTTCTCGCGAAGTTCAATTTTTTCTGTTAATAAAAAAATAAGTAAATTTAATAAAAAATTTTGTTGAGCAAAAGTAACGTTAATAAGCTAATTATTCTTATTGGATATTAAGTTACTCCTTTTATAAGTTTGCTTGAAAAATGTTTATTGTTTTTGAATGGGTAAATATTTCTATATAATTAATTTTACATTTACGAATTTAAAATCAGCACATTAATTATGAAAATTTATTTAAGTACAAAATATATTACTTAACTGAGAGGAAAATTTGTTAAAAGTAAAAACAGCATTGTATTTTTTAAAAAATATTGCTCTTACGTCATTAAATTTAGAAAAATTTGTATTTTCAAGCATTTCCGTTTTTGTATCTATCAATACACGTTCATGTTTTTCTCGGTACAATTGTATCATCATTTACAATATTATGCTTTGTCCATTATATTTGAAAAACTTTGCAGTCCTAACTCATTAGGTTTATAAAGTTAAAATAAAAATGTACTGTTATTATTTTTATTTATTATTTATTTTAAGTAAGATTATTTCTTAAAAGTGACGGACTACATCGGAACCGTGATTTTGAAAAAAAATGTGAGTAACTTTTTGATATTTAGTGTGAATTGAATTAGAATATGCATGCAAAATTGTCTTAAGTATATAACTACGAGAAAAAATTACTTAAATGCATTTTTAAAAAATTCAAGAAAGAATGACATACTTTCAAAACATTCTCCTTTTTTTTTATAGTGGTGTTGGAAATAAAAATTTTGAAAAATTCACATCTTCAGAGTTACGATCAATTGAAATAATTATGACTGTTTTTGTAAAAATGTCTCTTCTTTGGTATTATAAAATAATTCATAAATAAAAAAAATTAATCTACCGTGTTTTTTCTCACATTTACTTAGATTGTCATCCTCTTCTGAGCTATGGTTCAAATTTCAAGTCTCTAGCTCATAGGAAAGTTAGTTTAAAATCAATTATACAAAATTACACCCAGGCAGACATACAAGAAATTGAGTTAATAAAAACATGGTAATATTAATAAATCCTCTTCTAAATTATATATTTCAATAATTTTGGTTTAATCCCGGTATGTGAAGGTCCTAGCTGTTCAAAGGCAAAATATTACTACGGAAGCATTTTTCACAAAGGGAGAATGTTTTTCTGCGAAAATATTTCATTTAAATAATTTTTATTGAAATATTATTTTAAAACAATTTCCTATGTGTATTCTAATTCAACTGGCATTAAATATAAAAAAATATCCATTTATATTGTTTTTCAAAACCATGGTTCTGAACGTAGTCAGTCACCTTAAGTTTTAATTTCCGTTTTTCAATTCCTACTATTAGTTCACTCTTTTCCTATATATACCTATATTGTACAAATTTTCAATCGTTAATAAAATACTTTCTATTCTTCAATTCAAATTCAAATACACTTTTTTTTAAACTTGTAGTGGATGACACATAATGTTATTATAGTTTGTTTTTTACAAATATTAACTAATTAATTAAAAAGTGAATAAATAGTAAACAACAAAAATTAGTAGTCCAACAGCATATATAGAAACGTAACTCGTCCGTTGTGTCCCTGTAGCGCTTTGGGCTTCTTATTCAAAGGTCGTGGATTGTAATCCCACCTGGGTTGGCCTAATTTCTGAGAATGTGATTTCTTGTTTACTGTACTATTTTACAAGAAAAATTAAATTTAATTAATTAATAAGTAGTAACAAACAAATAAACAAAATTAGTCTAACACCCTATATAGAAAGGAAAATGGAAAATTGCAAGGAAAATCGCTTTCTTTATTTTGTCGCTTAATATTGTGCTTCTGTCATATGTATATGCATATCAGTGGCGCACACAAAAAAGAGAGATATAATATATAATCTTAATATTGTCCTAGAGGTCCTGATCCCCTCCCAAGCCCTTGAATTTTTTTCGATTGATGATAATCCTATATATATATAACGAAAAATTTAATTAAGTACTTGTAATTAACAATTTATTTTATTAATTAATGCTAATTATTAATTTAATAATTTATTTCTTACTGTTTTTTGTTAACAAAATCGACAAAATCAGAAGAATCAATTGGTGTTGTCTTGAGGTATGATACGAGTTGGGGGACTTTCGACCATGCCCCCCCCCCCTGAAAAAATTTTGTGTGTGCTCTGATGCATATTTATATTAATTGTAACTATTTAATAAAAAAATAACTGAAATAAAAATATTCTTTGTTGATCTAAGTAGGAATTGAATTAAAATTTTTTTTATATTACTTGTTTTTTACTAGGTTTTTATGAAACATTACAACGTATCACAGGTGATATAGACGTTCTCTTTATCTACCCAAAAAATTTCCGACCTTCTCTTTTCCCTCTCCAAAAACGCTTTTATCCCTTTCTTTCTCAAAAGCAGAGCTAATTATACATCCGAAGACATATGGTTGAATTTACTAGTATCCTCACGGCTGCAAAACAAAGTTCATTCCCCTTGTCGTCACCTGACATCTGTATCTACTTAAACGTGTTTGTAAATTTTCTTTCGCTTTAGACTAAACATATACGACTCCCATAACGGTTTATTGAGATTTTATGAATGCATTTTGTGTTTTCTTTGCTTTCTATTTCTAAATATAACAGCTGGATCCATGCCTTCAGTTCCGTGTGATTAATTTAACGCTGCTTAAATTTGATGGATGTGTTTACGTTACTGATTGTTTCTTTCAATCATAATATCACAAGATACGTAAATTAAATTACGTTTAGTAAATCATTTGGGATTTGTAGTATTTTTATTTTTCTCGAAAAGCTTTTTTTAAATCACTAGGGGGGAGGGAGCATGGTACGTTTTATAAGAAATATTTGATTACATCGTTTTTACATTTTTTTTTTTTTTTTGCTTGTAACGTAGTATACTTTTTTCGTAAAACAGTTGTGTTCAAAACACCACTAAAAGCTAACGATTTAATTTTTTTAAAGAAAAAAAATTCTGAAGGAATTTTAAAATGCTACTCTTCTTACTATAATTGAAACACATAAAACGTGAAATTTGATTTACAAGTAAATCAAACTGTGTATAATCAAAATCAGTATGGGTTTTCTGCTAGCATGACCGATATTCGTAAAATACTTTTTTTATGAATTCTTATTGAAATTTCCAAAAATAATAAGCATTTTTTTAAATTCCCAAATGCATACCAACTTTTACTACGTGTACTAATAGAAATAGATAGAAAAAATATCAAAGTATTTAGCCCAAAAGAAAACAAAATCCTTGACATCTTTAAAAAAGATAAACTAGCTTTATTTTTTTATTTATTTATTTATTTTGATAAATCAGTTTAAAGTTTTTACTTGCCATTGGTATGTGAATAAAAATGAAAATAAAAGTTATCATAACTCTGTTTTTTTTTTTTTAATTTAGAGCTTTCAAATATTTTGAGGTTTTAGAAAGTTATATGAGGGATAATTTTGGGGGGAAAAATAGTATTTAAATTTTTGACAGATTTTCGTCGTCTGAATCAACTTCTTATTTTAGTGAAATTAAACTCTTTCATATTTCTGCTGGTTTTTTTATAGTATTTCTAATATTTTAGTCAAGATACAAAAGATACCAATTTAAGATCTTTTTCTGTTATTAAATAGTTCGCTTTTTTTAGACTGTTTTAAAATTTTAAAAGTGGTATTGTGCATGTAATTTTATTTCATAAACATTGTAAAAGATATTCTTGTTGGGACTTTTTAATATATATGATACAGAGTTTATATCTTCTTTTTAAGTTGGTTTATTTTTCTTAATTCATTGTTTTTATCAGTACGGATGCCTATCGTTTTTAACATAACGTTTTGTGAGTTAGAGAAGTAGTAGTCTTTTTTTTTCTTCGCGCTTTTTTATTATAAGGAAACTAAAATAATTATTTAAACTGTTTCTTATTAAACGTTTTATGATTCTGCCCTTTTGATTATTAATAAAACGAAATCGTCTCATCTTTGATTTTGTTAGATATATATTGTGATGCTTTAACTGTGTGAAATGAAATTCATAAAAAAAAATGTTATAATTATATTATTTTAACCAAAGTCAGAATATCCGTATCAAAAATACATTCAAGAATTCTTTTTTAACAAACAATAAATATATATCAATTGCACAACTTTCGTATTTTTGCAATGTTAAAGTACTATACTTTTTTTTTTGGTAATTCTGAAGACATTTAGATTGTTCGTTAGAGATTTCTTTAATTATTAAAAAAATTGAAATGGAATATGATTTAAAATGTTGGTGTGCTTTTAAAAACCTTGTAAAATAAATTTTAAATAAAGGGGAGGAGCACTGTTCATTTGAAAAAAAAATATTAGAAACAATTATCTTTTATTAACAACAAACATTATTAAAATCGGATCATTTTTCAGTCACGTCATTCTTGTGTTAATGAACGTGAGAATTTTCATTGTATAATTTTTTGATCTTTCCTTTTTGATTAAATTTTATATTTCTTAAAAAAATTTTTTTAATAATTGTTATTTGAAATATTTTTTGCTATCGAAATTCTATTTGAAAACTACGGTATCTTAAAATTATATTTTTAGTATGTGTTGTTAATATCACTACCTATATCAAATTTATTTCAATACTTTCTGAACAAACAGCCTTTCTTTTACAACTACTAAAACTAAGCTATCCCACACGTCATGCAGCCTCATTAAGTCTACTCTGACTCTCACACTACTCCTCTCTCTCTCTCTCCTATCTTACACATCACTATATCCCTCCGTGGCGTAACAGAGAATACTCGTATCAAGACTCCCCCTGCAAAATCAGGTCTTGGGCCCTGGAACCCTGACCCCCCCCCCCGGCAATGCGAAGGTGTACGTTTCGCCACTGCTCTTCCTTGGTTGAGGATATAGTAGGACAACACCGTTGTTGAAATAGTTTTAACAATTTATTCAAAAATTTAACTAAGAAAAAAATGTTTTGGAGTATTTTTTCTAAAACAAACTACACCATAAAGTTTTATTTCTTTTCGAAATCCATTAACTTTTTCTATTTAGTTGGACTATCTATTTAAAATCTAGTGCTGTTATTATGTTATGAAAACTTTTTTTTATTTAAGAGTTTCGAAAATTCTTTTTCAATTTTTCATTCTAAAAAGCAATTTAAATACATATTAAAAGAACAGAGAAAAATCAATATTTTCAGACGAACATTGCGTATGAGATACAAACATATTAAATATTTGAACGAAGTTCAAACAAAAATAAAGTTTATTTAAAGTTTTCTGTGTTATATCTTTCTATGTTATGTATTTTGGAAGCTATATCAGTAAACATATTTTTTTAAAATTTTTTTTTTGCAATTGAAGTACATAAATTTTTGAGCTATTTCTTTAAGCCTTTTTTTAAATAATTGTAACTAACAAAGCAAACTAATTCAGCTCTTTGTCTTAAATTATTTTGTAAAAAAAATTTTTCTTGAAAAATATGTTTTTCCAGTTTTGATTTTTTTTAAAAATATATAATGTAATATCAAATAAAGATTTCTGGAAAATTACAAATAAATTTAAAAAGCTCAAAATTTTCCTCGCTTTTAAATACTTAAAAAGTATGAAAATATTTATTTAGGCGTATGGAAAAAAAATTCTATGATGGTGCGCTAAATTTTATAAACTCAAGCATAACAAATGTTATCCATAAGTTAAATAAAAGCTTTCAATATTTTTAAAAATATTTAACAAATACCAGAATTATATCATCCAATTTCATTTCCAACAAAGAAAAATATCTTCGTTTCTGTCATACGGCTTTTAATACCATCCCTTCCCCTTCATTCATAGGTATTGCAAAGATCGGCTCGACCCATTTCCCACCTTTCATTTAATCCAATATAGCAATTATCACTTATTACTTTCATTTCAGTGGATAACACGCTCTAACAAGTCGGTAAACACGTATCTGGCGATCTCAATGATTGATATCTGGGGAACGCAACTCGCAGCGTGCTCATTGGTTCGCAAGTTTGAGTGACACTTGTCAAAACAACTTATCCTGGCATTGATCTGATATGAGCTTTCTTAGGATGGAGGTGAAAGGTCGGAAATTTATTGATGAAAATAACTTTTAGTAAACGTACGATATAATGGATGGAAAATAAATTTTTTTTTAAAGTTTGAGGATTTAGGAAAGGTGTGTGTGTGTTGGGGGGGGGTGTATCGAAAACAGTTTCTTGAATTTTAATTTTTATAATTTTGGAGATTTAAAATATAGCTTTAAAAATTCTGGAAATAGTACATATTTTCGTTTTGTAATTCTTTAAAATTTATTTCATGTGTGATGCTTTGTTGCCATCATATAATTTTATAATTCACACAAGTGACTAAATGATGACAAAATTATTATTACTTCTTTACAAAAAAGTCGCACGAGGTCTTACTATAAAGTCTTACGAGGGCTATTGGTGATGGACCTCGTAATTTCGAAACATGGTCATGTGACGAGGGCGATACCTGAGCTATTACCTCTTCTCCTAACTTGTACACCCCGTCAATGGGAGGACTTACAGCCTCGATACCGACCCAATAGGTGTTTAGGCATTATATTTCGCGATTATGACCACTTTGCTACTACCCTGTAATGATCTGATAATCCCCAATACTGTTTAAAAAATGAGTACATCGAGAACTTTACTTCAATAATTGAAACATTTATGACTAATGTTAATAATATACGATATATATATATTTAAATTTCTAATGGACTGCAGATTGGTGTTTTACCATTGCAGACCTAGTACATTCCCCGGAAGCTGGTATCTCTTTTTAGTGCGGCACCATATAGAAGGATACCAATCACTGCAAGTGATTTTAACGCCCAGCTTCCTCTCCAGAGCTTCCTCTGAGATTTTACGATGCGAACTTGTTCTAGGATTTAATTTTGCCGAGAGCACCCAAGCCAAACAGACCCTCTAGGGATCTTTTACATGCCGTATAATCATACAACATGGCTGCTGTCGATTTTCAGAATCATGAAAATCCACCGACTTGAGCCGGGGTCGAAACCGCAACCTTGGGTGCAGAAGACCAGCGACAAACCAACCATGCCACCCAGCCGGCATATACGATATATAAATGAACACAAAAGCTGCACGAGGGTTGTTGGCGATGGACCACGTGTGATTCTGAACAATTTTCAAGTGACGAGGAAGGCACCTGAGCTGGCACCTCCTCTCCAAACTACAACGCCAACGGGAGTACATTGAGTCTCGATAGATTTAATGTGCGTCAGACCCTCTACTCGGTGGATTTTCAGTGACACTAGGTTCGAACTTATGCCACGCCGGCCACGAGTCCGTGATTTTGACCACCAGACAACCGCGGCCTATTTAAAAATGTTAAATAACACAGTTAATAATTCTTTGAAGTTTAATAATTTGTTTAACTCACAAATTTATTGTAAAATTTACTGCGCAACATGCATGTATATTTTTCTATTACAGAAAAATTATTTGTAAACAAATTGCACGTGGTTTTATTCTTACAAAAGTTCCGCCTTCGATCTACAAAACGCAATTTTTATGATTATCTTTCATGCCTTTATAAAATATGATTATAAAAAAGAATTGCGACGCATATTGTTCCGGGTTTTTCCGTAAAACAAAGATTTAAGCTTGTGAGAAAGCTTTTTTTCTTTAAATCAATAGATTTTCCGTAATTTAAGAAGTTTATGCTCTCGAAATGTGTGTTAAGAAAATTCAAAAGCAATTTTTTGCATTGAAATGAGTAATTTGATCGCTTAGGAATATTAAAAATAAAAAATAATACGATGAGTTACATAAAAAGATGCTGTTTCAGTTTGTGTTCGATATTATTAACAATCATTATTCCTAATTATATAAATTAGAGAAGGAAATAAGTTGATATGCCATTTTCCCCTTTTGGTTTTGGTGCATTCCCGTTAGAAATGTGTAAATAAGTTCAGAAAATAAAGAACCTAAAATTGAAAACTAATAAATGATAAAAGATAATACTGCGAATAAATTATTAATTTTAAGGGGATGCAGTACGATTCAATTGACAAAAATCGGTCAAAAAATCAAATCTAATTTTTTTTAGCCACAAATCTTAATTTTTTTAAAAATTATTTTTTATATACTTTTTTACAAACTCACAAAATTTGAAAGCTCTAAGCTTAAAAAACCCCGAGTTGTGATAACTTTTGAGTTTGTTTTTATTCACATCCCAAAGGCAAATCAAAATTTTAAACTGACTTCTCAGAAAAATGAAATGACTAGTTTTTCTTCATTTAAAATACTGTTGTTTTTTTTTCTATTGTGCCTAAAACTTGAAAAAATTTTACTTGTTGCTAATAGTACATTGAATAAAATTTGGTATACATTTTTCAACCAAAGCAATACTAATTTTTTTAAAAAAATAATTGAATTTAAAATTTACACATTTTTTAATGAATTTTCAATAAATACTCATAAAAAGAAGTATTGTACGAATACCAATCATGTTATCGCAAAGCCCATACCACCTTTTGTTATACATAGTTTGACGTACTTGTAAGTCAAATTTCATATATGTACGTTAATTTTTGTAGGAGGAGTAGCATTTTAATATCAAATCATAAGTTTCAAGTTTTTCCCTTAAAAAAATTAAATGGTTAGCTTTTTAAGAAATTTTGAGACCAAAATCTATTATACATCATACATACACATCGGAGTCAACCGAAAAAAATTATGAAAATCATTAAATTTTTTAAAAAATGTGTAAATAGTACCATGTTCCCTTTATTGACAAATAATAGGAAGAGTAAAATTGTGAAGTCTGTGTACTTTTTATAAAATGTTATAAAATTAAACTGAATCTAACGCATCAGGGCTATTCTGTCGATACAACTGAGAATGACTGGTAATCAGCCTAGTTTCTATCTCCAGGACAAAAAAAATCAAGGGTCGTCGCTTGATATCCACAAAACCGGACTATCTGACACAAAAACTGCGCAATTTAACACGCAGACGATAATCTACAAACGCCTGCAGTCGGAAGAAAAAGACGAACTGTATAATACTATCAACACTTGACGTCATTCTTCAAAATCTTCATCACATTCCACTGGGAAAAGAAAGGAGGGGGAGGGGAGAAATAAAAAAGAAACAAACAAAAAAGCTATCAACTAACTTCGAAAATCGAAGGCAACGATCCTTCTGAAAAAATAAAAGAGGGGAAAAAAATCTTATATTCCGCAAGATTTCATCCCATTAATCTCAACAAAACCCTAGGCACAACCCCCACCTTGAAGCTACAAACATAGAAGAGGGGAGGGAAAAATCACTTTTAAAACACCCTTAGTTCCCAGTCAAAGCCCAGGAAATGGCACAGAATCTTATCTACTTATGCAGTATCTGTGATCGGTTGACAATTTGTCGTCGGGTGTTTTTCACACAGCTTGCCGGCGGCTGCAGTTCTATTCTTGCAGGCGACAACGGCCTGTGGCCTATCGGATAATATCGCTATTTTTTCCCCCTAAAAATGTCATCTGAAATTTATATCTTTCTATTCAGTATCATAGCGTGTCTTTATAGATTTTGGTGGCGATCTGTGGCATCCGATTTATTGCTTGGACTGCAATTTTTGAGGAAGTTTCACATCCATTTATAGAATAAAATATTCTGTGGTTTTGGTGTATGAATTGAGATTCAAGTAAAAATCTCACATATCTTTTTTAAATGTATATATACATATATCTTCCATGTAAATACTGGTTAATAAGAATTTTTCATAGAGCTTGTTTAGAGTTTTTTTAAGTTATTAAATTATGGCCAAAATAGTAAAAAAATAACTGGAAACCATCTTCATTTTTTTTTAAATATGAGTTTTGTTAATTTTTATATTTTTTAAATAAATTTTTAGTTTTATTTTTCGAATCATTTGCCTTTTGTTTTAGTAAATGATTCTTATATTGTAGCATAGATGAAGCATTTTCACATAACACTTTTTGTGGATATCTCTATTTCGAAAATAAAAACTCCTATTCGAAAACTATTTGAACTGCAATTGGTAAATTATTTATTTCTCTTATTTGTAGAGATTCAAATTAAAGGAATTTTAAAAAAAAAATTATATTCACACATTCCTCGATCAGTTACAAAGAATTTGATATAAAAGTATAAGATAAGTATATTTGTTAAAAATATATAAAAGTGTCTTATATATATAAAAATATATATTTGAAACTTTGACCATTTATCCATTAGTTATTTTTAGTTTAATTGTTTAATAGATCTCAATGTAAGATTACATCTCCAATAGTTATTCTTATGTCTTTTTTCAATCCTGGTTTATTTACTTCAATTTTTCTTTCCACATTATGTATAAATTTTCTGCTAATGGGGAAGAGAGAGAGGTTCTAAACCTATAAAGCAAGCATAACCCTACTTTACCACTCTAAGTCAGTGACAGCTCTAGAAAACACAATAGTTTTCCATTTTGATCGATTGACTTTATGTATATTTGTGGGTTAGTTCTTGATTTTCGATTCCATAATTTTTCCTTCCTCAGTTACATAGGATAATTTATTATCATTATATTTATTTTATACCATACATATATATTGTTTAAATTCCCTAAACCACTTTCTTAAAACGAGATTTCGCTAATATTTCTATCAGCTTTACCTATTTAACTCACGGAAAATCATAAGTTTGAGACAAATCTGTAGAACGTTTCGGTTTAGCAGTTATTCTTCAAGATAGAACAGCAATTCCCGCCCGTAGAGCAGAGTTGGGTTGGCTACTGTCTTGCAAAATGCAAATAGATATCTTTCACGAGACATATTTAACATATATAATTTGTAAGAATATTCTTTAAGCTTTTTAACCTTTTTAAAATTTACAGTATAAAGAAGCAGGACCTAAATAGATTTATTAGCATTGTTTCTGTAAAATATATAGTGAAATGAATGTCATACTTAGAATTTCAAACGTGCATTTTATTTAAATTATACTAGAAATGTGAGATTCAATGATATTTTTAGAAATAAATTATTTATTGAGCTATGAAAAACGTTATGTTTTTCAGAAAATAGCTTTGTTATTTCGTAAACTTTACAATTCTACTTCATTAAAAAATCGTCTCCCAAAAATTATTATGTATATTTAATTTTTTAAAATGATGCGAATAATGAGCTTTTACTCTAACCAATGCCTTTTAAGTCTTTTAAAAAATATAACTCAAAAGTTTTAATTTTTTTTTCTCTACAAATTTTAAAAGAAAAAAAATATTCAGAATTGCGCACAATAATTTGATTTGCCAAATTTACATATTATATCGAATAATAAAAACAGCTTTTGTAGAGAGAAAAAATCAAAGAACTATTAATTGTATTTTTTTCCAGAAAAATGCTAATTAAGAATTCTTTTTCGCCTTGTTTCCATAAAAAAGTATTGGTATTTTTATAAATATTACTGTAGAAAGGGAGGGGAGGGTCTGTGTTTATGTATGTGTGTGCTATCTAAAACTTAAAAACTACGTTTATTTTCTAAAATATTTAGAAAATCCTGTTGCCTTTTTTCCCCTTTAACATTTTTTGAAAGAACATTTGTTTTTAAATATGCTCTTAGCGTGTAAATAATCGTCCATAAAAGCCTGGTCTTTATTTCTTCACTGAGAGTGCAATGGGTATTTGTTTTTTTTTCAGATATATATGTACACCACCGCATTTCTTTCTTATATTTAAAGCGGTTGTATTTCGACCTTTGCTTCCGGCACTAAAGCACTTCGTTCTAAAAATTTTCTACTCACTTTTTTGACACCTGTAATATTACTCAAGTTTCGAGGCTGCACACAAAAAAGGGGATGAAGAAAAAAGAACAAAGACTGGTTTTTTTTAATAATTTTTTTGCCATTCTGGTTTTGCTTCGAGGCAATATTTATCTTGGATTATGTTCTTGTTTGCACTTGAATCGTTTGGTTAAAAGTTAAAAATCCGTAAAGAAAAGAGGCTGTGTGAAGATGGGGAAAAAGTGTAAGTTCGTAAAATAATTTCAAAATTTCGCTTTTGACGTAATTCTTTTCTTAGAAAAGAATTTTTTTCCCCTCTGTAGGTACCAGGTATAATAACTTTGTTGTTTATGTACGTAGATTTTTTTCCCCTTTTCACATATTTTTCCTGTTTTATTGCCAAAATAAACAAGTTAAATATTAAGTATATTTACTAAAATCATAGCTTTTGTATTTCGCTCTCTGTGAATTTAAGGCTTTGCTGTATTTCAAAATGATTTTTTCCTTTCTTCTAAAAGTCAATTGATTGAAACAATGCCATATTGATTCTTGCTGTTTTGTAAGAAGTTTTGGTATCTAACAGTTTATTGAACATACTTTTTTTTCTGGATTGAGTATTCGAAAACCGATAATTTTGGAAGCAAATATTTCTATCGTTCAAATTTAAGAACTGAATTTTATGACTTGAGTTCAGTCATTAAAACCCTTTTATGAGCTTCACTTGTAAGTAACGGAATCTTTGAACTCAATTTTTACCCACTTTAAAAGGCCAGACTAATTCGAAATTTTGCTCACTTGTCCAGGACCTATGACATTACAATAATTTAATAATTTTGTCCCATTTTTCTGATCAGGACAATCAGGATTAATGATTTCCCATTCTGAAATCCCATCCTGCATCTGGCGACTCATTTCAGATCCCATTTCCAAATTTGGCGATTAATTCCAGATTTGGCGACTAAAAGATTCAGCTACAACTGAGTTCGATTAACTACAAAAGGGTGTTTTTTTAAACAGTAGTTTCTGTATAAACTGAAATTAACTAAGCTGCTATAGCGTTACCTGTTTCAGCAACGAGGATATTTATTTCATTTTAAACATTTATACATTAAAAAAATGATCTTATTTCCTGGTTTCTTTATAAGTAAAGTTTACCCTTCTCGCCTACAGTATCCAATTATAAAGCCTCAGATGTTAGTGTTCAAATAATAACCTTGGCGAACTTAATAGATAGGTAAGACGATATTTTCACGGTGCCTGTATAAAAATTATACACTAAACATTTCACATCCGCTGTATTGGAGATTTCGTAATTATTAAGTAACTTTTTTTTGTATTGATATTTAAATCTATTTATTAAGCTTTTTATTGCATTCAAAAACATTCCTATAGCCCTTCTCTACTAAACAAAAGAAATATGTTTGCCATATTTCAAATTTCTAGCTCCAATACTTCAAAAAAGGAAAATTTTGTCTTCCCTCGTGAGTCGATTTCCGCAAACCCAGTTCCGTAATTAACAAAAAAAAACATACTTGTGAAATTTCAAAACTGTAGGCCTAATAGTTCCGCAAGTCTCATGTTGACTGAGTCGCTTTTGCCTTTACATAAATAGATTTTTGGCTTATATATTCCCCTTGCTTGAAATTATCTAATAAATAACTAAAATAGTTTTATTATCACTTATTAGGAAGTCAGTTTTAAATCTAATTTCTATTTGATTATTTTTAATGTATTATGTTCAATTTGCCGTTGAAATATTTTATAGGAAATTATCACAATTTCTCTTGTTTTAAAATTTTGTGTGCTAAATCTTTTTAGCATTAATCTCTCCCTCCCCCTCTAACATTTTATAGCTCAATAGTTTTATTTTAAGCTTTAATTGCTATGTTTGTAATTGTTTTCTGAATTTTCTTCTTTTTTTTATAGGGCTCTAAGGCTCAAGTTGTTAAGCGGTCCAGGGCGGCCAACCATAGCGATAAGTCTGGTGGCAACGAATCCAACATCCCTCCGCTGTTGATGATGAATTCGCAGCTGTTGGCTCAACATCAGCTGCAACAGCTACTGCAGCAACCGTCGCCTACGCAGTTGCAGCAATTGCTGCAGCAGCAACAGTCCATTTTTTTACAGCAGCAACAGGTAATAACTTTTCTACTTGACTCTCTGTAACTACGTAAAATATATCAATTCTTCAAAATAAAAAGCAGCGTTACGAAACATTTTTTATTAGGAATTAGATGTAACGTACTTGAAGTAAAGTAACATAATTTAATTCCTGAATTAGATTCTCTTTTGGAATACTTTAAGATGGTTGCCGCTGTATTGAATCATTGTCAAATGACGACTCTAGACGAGATTTCCCAATGTCTCGAACTACCGTACTGCTATTATGTAAAGACTTCGAGAATTTTACTAATTTAACATTTATCAGCTTCTGTTGACTATTTATTGTTCCTGAAATCAACTCTTCTTAGCGACTGAATCATGGTTCTATTAATTACGAATTAATAATTAATTATTCCATTTTTACGTGAAATGTATATTTATTACTTGGGCTCTTGCTGCTTCTATACAGTTTGGGTATTAAAAGCAGTGTTATGTTCAAATTAAAATGATCTTTGAAAATTTAATTGGTTTTTTTCCCGTAATGGGCTGCACATTGATATGTTAACCATGGCAGACCTAGTACATTCCCCAGGAGCTGGTATCACTTTTTGGCGCTGCACCATATAGGCGATATCCATAACCGCAAGTAATTTTTGACGCTCAATTTCCTTCCCAAAGGGGGGGGGTCCTGAGCTCTGACGATGCGAACCTGTACTAGGATTTAATTTTGCCGAGAGCGCGCCAAGCTAAAAGACACTCTAGGGATCTTTTACATGCTGTATAATCATACGACATAGTCGCTGTCGATTTTCTGCATCATGAAAATCCACCGACTTCAGCCGGGGTCGAACCCGTAACCTTAGGCGCAGAGGGCCAGCGACAAACCAACCACGCCACCCAGCGTGCAAATTGGTTATGAACTTGTTTAATATATCTCACAAAGGGTTGATTTTAAAAAATAAATAATTGATTTATCTTGCATGAATACTTTTCAATAATCATATGTTTTGTGCCTTTCTTTAATCAATCTTTGGAATTATCGGTACTTACGTATGATACAGTCGATCAATTTTGCCGAATCAACAGACATCGCCAATTTGAAAAATGTCGCCAAATTCTGTCATCGGTTGTTATTACTGTTTGTTATATTTCTTTTTATTGGCTGATATCGCAGCATTTGGCGACGTTTTGTGGCAGCGGTAGCCAAGTGGTCTAGGCATCGGATCATGGCTAGCGTGTCATGAGTTCGATCCCAGTACCACTAAAGACCCGCCGTTTATGGGAGTGATGCACGTTAAATCTGTCGAGAGCTCAAATGTCCTCCGTTGGTGTGGTGTGGTAGTAGGAGAGGGGGTGCCATCTCAGGTGTCGTCCGCGTCAATTGACCATGGTTCAAAATTAAGCGGACCGTCGCCAAAAGCCCTCTTGTTGCTAAAACAGTGCGACGTTAATATTCACTCACTCACTCACTACTTAGGCTCTTGCTACTTCTATACATTTTGGGTATTAAAGCAAAACTATGTTAAAATTAAAT
>BMAO01003292.1:0-49270 GCA_019973975.1 Trichonephila clavata | reverse complement strand
TTTTGATATTTTTTTGTTTATTTAACATTTACTGCAGAAAGGTCAAATAATTTATTAGTGGTATTCTACTTTTTGCGAGATAATAAAGATACGTTTACAGTGTTTCGTAGACAGCAACTGAAAATGGTAAGAAATATAAGGAATTTCAACTATTTAGTAGTTTTTAAAAGCAAATATCCTACATTAAGGGGTCAGACTCGCGGCTCACAGCAAACATTTCTGTGGCCCGTTCATTATATCGGTTTACAATAATATATAATAAAATATCAAAATTTCTCCCAAAATAGGAAAGTTGCAGTAGAGAAGAGATGTCAAATGTCAGGACGTAAACATTAAATTTTTCTAGTTTATTTAGTTATGTTTATTATAATGTATTTTTCGAAACAAACTTACCCTTTTATGAATATTGATTTTTTTTTGCGGCCCACCAAATTCAAACTTTGTTTGTTTGATCCAAAATAGCTTTGAGTATGACACCCTTGCACTACATCAACCCTCAATAATGGATGACTTTATGATCTTCTTAAATCATATATAATTTTCTACGAATGTTTGCTTATATCATGCTTGTATGAGTTAATGGAATATTTGCCTAAATTAAAATATCATAATATTGAAAAAAGCAACCAAAATTATTATTTTTATATACTTTTTTCTATATTCATGTAAATGCAGAATCCCCAAACTAAAGTCTCTTGATTACACAACTAGTTTCTAGATTCATCAATACAAGAACACTATGGATGTATTAATTTAATATGCATTCACTTAAATGTGTTACATACTACAAATTAATTAAGGTTCAACGTATCATAATGTTTACGCAGTTATTTTTACTTTAAAAAATTCCGTAATTAAATCGAATACATCGCTCGCCTTTAAAGAAAATAAGGAATAATGGTTATCAATATTCTAACAAGTAATTAAAAAAATAACGGCAAAATACATGGTTACAAACGCCTCATTACAAATCACTTAAATGATCTAAATTTACATGATTCATGTTTGTGGTTAAAAATGCAATAAATTACAAGGGAAACATTATACAGATATTGAAACAATTGCCATTACGACATAAAAAAGAGGCATTTTAAATTCTTATTTATTATTATTTTTTGTGTGATGCTGATTTTTTCATTTTCAGAATTTTTTTTCCAAAAACTATTATTATATAATGTTAATAACTGCTAATTAATATATTTGTTTAATTAACTAGAATAATTTACTTAGAACTATTTCATTTCATTATATAAATTCGCCAAATATACTATTTTTATTGTTTTCAATCATTACATTTTTCGAATGAATATCCAAGAAAAGGAAATGTAAAAGTACATGCGATTGAGTATTTAAGAGTAAAAGATTAGTTACTTGTCACACATATTTTTGACGTGATCAGTTATTATTACTTATTTTTGTCAGAAATTCCTGTGTCGCGTAACTGATACATACAACGCATCATAATCTTAGAAAGTTAGTTGATAGAAAATAGGTTAGTGTACTAGAGTTATATAAGAAAAAAAATGGTACCTATCCATTTTTGCTTCTTGTGTCATTAAGTTTTATTTATAGCTGCATTTTCAAAGCCCGTACGAAATGTAACCAAAGAAAAGTTTTAAATGACCTGCTTTTTTAATAATATACACATTTTAATTATGAAATTTATTCAAACTACCGTATTTACTCGAATCAGCAGCAATTATTTTAATATATTAATGCTACTGAAAATCGGGTGCCGCTTAGTATGGAAGAGAAAAAAAAATCGTTGGATGGGCCAATTAGAGCAGTTACAAATTCCTTTATGTATTTAAAAGTTTCTACTATTAGTAAAATGACTAATTATTCACTACTTAGTAGTTCTCATTCTAAATTTATTTTCATTTCGAAAAAGTTTAAATCCATAAACCATTTTACTCTGTTTTCTATTTTGTGCAAAAACTTGTTGAGAATTTGGAATGCGGCTTAGAATTGATGGTGGCATAGAATCGAATAAATACGATATTTTTGATTAAATTGTAATTCCTATATTTATGTGTTGTTGATTTTGAACTCTGGAATAGGCATGGAAGTTTCTAAATGTATAATGCTTGTGCGGTATATGGGTCACTTTAAATATTGATGGTAGTTGATGGCAGTTTATTTGTGGGCATCTGAACTATAAACGCAGTCCTCAATCCCATTTCATGATAGTTTTTGATGAGGGAGACAGCCATTTGGTGGAATTTCACAGTATGCGGAGTGGCATACAGGTGATTGGTTGTTGCAAGGAGATCCGGAATGCTTGGCTTAAGGTGGTTTTCTTAACGTGATGTTGCGGGAAATTTTGACCTGGATGAAAGCTGAGAGGCTGCTCTCTGATTAGTCGATGGCAGGTGAGGATATGGACTCAGTTGGCTATCCAAGGGGCTACAAGTTTCAAAAATGGAGAATAGGAGGAGCTTGTTGAGTGGGCACAAATTTAGAAAAGTTAAAAATAAATATTAAGCGAGTTGAAAGTCTTTTCAAGGGGTTGGTGAAAGGAAGAGAGAGGTAGGAGTCCCCTGAACATCTCGAGGATACTCTCCCTAAAAATGGGTGGGGGAGGAGCCAAATCGTACTGTCACCTCTTTAGTGCCCAAAGTTACGGATAACAGCTGGCGTACATATAACCCTTTGCAACGATGAATTTCAAGCAACAACAAAACAATAAAGATCATAGTATGCCTCTTTCAAATTATATGCCATAAATATACGTATTTGTATTGAATTTGAGAATTTTATGTACAATTTTAGCTATTTAGTATTGCTAATTAAATAATTTAAGTAAGGTCTCTAAGTATAAAGCTAAAATATATTTAGATTATATTACTGAACCCTTAATATATAAATATAATTACATTAATCAGATACTGATCTTCTAATGTTTTAGTGCAATTTCTTCTTAAAAAAAAATACAGTAAAAACTATAAAAAAGTACATATTAAAAAATAAAAACTAATATAAAAGTTATAGTAAAGTATATATCCATTGGGTTAATAAATATCATATTCTTCGAAGTAGATTTTAACATCAGCTGTAACTTGCAAATTGCCATTTATAATTCAGTTTTATTAAAAATGTTAAACATATCTTGTAAGCTACTTATATTACTTCAAACTACAATTATAATATATTAAGCTACACTAATAATAATTAAGCTATTACTTAAATACATTAAGCTACACTATAATGTTTGTATTATAAAATAATAATTCAAGCATAAAATTTACCGAATTCAAGAGTTCTAGTCATGACTTCTTCTGATGGAGGTCCAGCACCTCTAGCATTGAAGGCTTGTACAACAATGCTATATTCTGTGAATCTATTTAAATTTGACACGATAAAATATTGCGTCCTTCCTTTAATAGATTCTACAGGTTTAAACGTAAAGGTTTCAGGACTGCCATACAGCTTATATCCTACATAGTATCCTTCAATGCTGTCATCAGTATCTTCAACAGCAACCTTTACAAAAGAAATAAATTATTTTATCAAAAATAAATTTAAACTCCCATAACCATACAAGTAATACACACACGTACCGCATACGCAAACATCACACATATATGTAATAAAACATTCTATCTATTAAATTTCATTTCCGCACATAAAAAAAACCCATCATAAAAAGAAATAAAATATATTATTAATTTGTTTTAATGTGGATAGTTTCAATTCGTAGAATTTCCTCCACTTGATAGATTAAATTGTAGTTTTGCTCTCCTTTGTCTTCTACATAATACATTACATACTTTGTCATTTACATAATGTCTTATACATAATACATAACTGCTACCAGTCTCGAACTGTTTATCTTTCAGGAAAGTTCTTCATACAAAATTCATTAGTCTTTATCTATACAAAACACTTTAACTATCGGGATGATCAGAAATAAATTAAAACAAGTGATTTTGTTTTTTTCCTCTAATAGTTACATAGAATAGCTTTAATGAATAGGGCAATAAATCGCAATTACTATCGATTTTCTATAAAATTTAGCGAAAATTTTGAGTAATTTTTTCACTTTTTTTGTTATATACATTTTTAATTTTGCTTGCGTCAGTTTAATTTTATTTTTAATTTTCTTCCTTTACATGAAAGCAAGTATTATAATTTTTCTTTTAAAGTCAACTCCTACTTAGATCAGCAAAGAAAAAATTTATTTTATAGTTACTTTTTATAAAATAATTACAACTAATGTATATACATACGTATAACAGAATCACAATATTAAGTGGCAATTAATATTTATTAATTAGCATTAAAGTGTCGTATTGTCATTCAAAACTATCGTGCATTTCAAACTTCAGATCAACTCAATGCCTTAAAACGTGAGAAAAAAATCTTATACAGTTTTGACCCACGTCTCTAAAAATGAAGCCAACGTGCCTGTATCTGTAATTCTCTGAATAATTAGCTTTAATCAATTATATTTTATTAATTATAATTAAATTATCGTATTGTCACCCAAAAAAATCATGTATAGAAAAATTAAGCTCAAATTAGGGCTTTAAAATGTCAAAAAAAACCTTTAAAGTTTTGACACAAGTCGTCAAAATGGTCGCTAATTCACCAAAAATAGTACCAACGTGCCTGTACTGTAATTCTCTGAATTATTAGTTTTAATCAATTATTTTTTATTAATTATAGTTAAACTACCATATTGTTATCTAAAATAATCGTGTATAGAAAATTTCAGCTTAATTGAGTGCTTTAAAATGCATCTTTTTAACGATTGAAAATATGAACAATATTTAGTCAGATTGTGAACTAATAGTAGGAAATGAATAAATTAATAAAATACTAACAAGTTCATGCACTCTTAAAGATTGTTACATTGGCAAATACATTTTATTTTTCAGTATAATTTGCTTTTTTTTATGTATGTATGAAATGCATGTGCACATAATTATTTGTTGGAGACAGAAAAAAACATGCATATAAGGATTATCATTTTTGTAAATACATTTAATAGAAATAAAAAAAAAAGCTTTTTCACATAGTAACATAAATTAAATGTTTTTCAATTACATTAAATTGTTTAATTAAGATTGACATCCACTAATGCAACTTAAACAATTTTACTTATAATTTTTTGTCTTTTAATTTAACTTTAACAAACAACTTTAAGAAAAGAACACCATTTCCAATTGAAACAAATTCCAGTTAACAAAACTAAACGGGATAGAGAAACTGATTCTTTATTTTTACAACCACTGTAAACGGAAGTGTTAATCTAGTTTGGAGTAAAGAAAAGCGAATTTGGAATCGTATTCGGTCAGGGATCAAACTGGGCACTAAAACCAACATATACTTGAAAGCATTGAAGAAAATTAGTTCCATTTCTATTTTCTATTTGTAGGGAAAGAAGAAATAATCGTCAAGTAAAGAGAATGAAGCAACGTGCGTCTCGGTGGTACCCAAACGACCGAATGTTTGATCAAGGGGCATACACGCTAGCATCCCACAGCCCAATGAAGAAAGAACCAAAGGGCCTTGTTTCTTGTTATGCCCCTAAAAGGTTCTCTTGTTAGCTGGAGGTAATCAACTTCTATGCGCCTTCGGGATTTCAAAAACCTCTACAAGTTGCCAACGAGAAAAAGGAAAATGGAAGTAAATAAATAAAGCTGGAGTAAGACGAGCTGTAAAAACTGGCGAAAATTCTTTTTACCTTTCTTTGTATTAAACCAGTTGGATCAGGATGGGAATTTTCCACCCTGAGGTATTTTTACAGCTTTGAAACGAGGAACAGGGATTTTCCTCTAGTCTTGGCTTTTTTTTTCAAGATTGGAGATTGCTTGTGTTTTATTTACTTTGAACCTCAATTGTAAGTATGAGAAATAAGTTACTTATATTGTTCTCTATATTGGAGACCATGAAGACTAATTTGATGAATCCTTATTAGACTTCTTTTTATCTCTGTAATTTGATTTTCGGCTTTTGATAAAACTCTTTTATTTCATGAGTTGCTCTTATTTTCCACCCATAAATGGTTTTTCCTTTATCGTAAAATCTTTTTCTGTAGTAGTTGTGAAGAAAGAGTAAGTCAGCAAAAATGCTTTGCGGAGCCTTTCTGTAATTCGTGTAAAAAAGTTAGAAAAGTTATCACAAAACAAGGAATATTCTCATTTTATTTTATGGCATCATTTCCTGAAAGCAGTTTGTATATTTTTCTATTAAATGTGTCTAGAACTTTTTTGCCTAGTTTTTTAATAAAATTTTGTAAAGAAATTTACAATAAAACTAATGAATTATCTGAATTACTTCATGCATTGCAATTAAAGAAAGGAAACACAGGACATAATCCTCGTTGGTTTCTTACAGGATAAGGTTACCATGGAATCCGAAACTTCCTTCTCTGTCTCCGCTATTTAAAGATAAGCTCGAAAAATTTATTGTCAGCTTGAAGATTATATATATTAATAAAATTGATAGACATGACTTTGTTCTGAAAGGATAGTTCCTCCATCATTTCAGATGTCCTAACGTAACAATGGGTTATCTGCGTAGTTTGTCCTCACTAACTTGGTTTTATTCTCCGTCCAGCCACGTTGACCCTTCAAGTTAAAACTACATATTTCCAAATGAAGGGCACTACCAAATGACTTATAAATATTTAGAGGAACTGAGAAGAGTGTAAATGATTGTGGATGGTATGGCCATGTTAATTCATGTCATAGACACATTGCCGGGTTTTTTTAGTACTTCAGATTATGGAGGTTTTTGGATTGTCTAGACCGAAAGGTCGTATCTCGTCCGGATAAGTACACAATTGAATTTTACCCTTTAGCTTATGTTGTCTGCATATTGCTTAGTTATCACCTGTGTTTAACATAATAAAAGTAAGGGATTACAATTTCTTGCTAGTAAGTATTTATAGTTTATTCAATGTTTTCTCCACCCATGAGGTGTCAGATTCCCCTAAAAATGCTAATGAGAGAGACATGTGCACTTCAACATGAGAAGGAAGTACCTTGGTTCTACTATACAAAACCTACAGAAAAATTTTCCCATTTCATTGACATTGAAAAAATAAGGACAATGACAATTTAAAAAGACGAGTTTCACAGAAAGGAACTTTTAATGGAAACAGTTTGTTGAAATACCTTGCATATATGCCAATAAGAACTTGGAATTCGGTGCTAAATGATTTATTAAAAGTTGTACCCCCCCCCCCATTTGTGTTAATATACATGGAAGCAAATTTTCCATGTGTGTTTACTTTTAAATTTAAAAAAATGCTATATCTTCATAAAACAATGTTTCTAACCAGTTTTATGCTCAAACGATTCTTTTATACACACACACACAAACCAAATATTTAAGAAAAATAGGCAAACTAAGGTAATTATTTACAAATATTGAATTATTCAATCATTTATTCCTGTTTTCTTAAAAACGTATAACATACAAATAAAATTTATAGCAAATGACATGCTACTTTGATATCTGCTCCTGTCTTCCCTTAAGAAATCCGACTACGTTCGGAACCTGATTTTGCAAAAGCGTACAAACGAATCTATTTTTTAGTATCTCATGTCACTTTGATTAGAATGCACTTTAAAAATTGTTTTAACAATTTTGTAACAATAAGAAATTATTTAAATGCAATCTTTTGACAAAAAATGAACATAGAATTACTTATTTTCCAAACATTCTTCTTTTTTGAAAAATGATTTTAGAATTATAATATTTTGCCATTACACACTAGTAAGACCTTTTTACAGAACCTGAGCAAGGATTTTTTTGGAATACTCACATTATTTTCAGAGGTTTTACCAATTAAAATAATAACTGGCGTTTTTGTTAAGATTTCTTCACTCTGATGTATTAAAACATGGATAAATTTACTTATAAGTCATATATTTTAAAAATCTTTATTTAGGCTCTGTATAGATGTCTGAGTTATATAAGCAAATTATTCGTATTATAGAAGTATTTTTCAAAAACGGTTAATACTTTGGAAAAAAATAATATGTTCATTTTTCACATAAAAATGCGTTTAAATAATTTCTAATGTAATAATATTCTTGAAACAACTTTATGCGTGTATTTTAATCTAAGTGACACTAAATATTTAAAAAATATATATTCGCGTGTACGCTTTTGCAAAATCATGGTTTAGAACGTAGTTGGATATCTTAAATCACATAAATCGTATAAAGACTAAAGATTCAGGTAAATAAGTATACATACTTTAACTAAAACAACTGATGCAAAATAAGTTTGATGTTTTATACGCAATGTATTTTCTCCATGAAGCAATCAACCGGCTTAATATTGTCTATGAAAATGGTTCATTGCATTCGTATTAATTTTACATATTATTCATTCCATATTTCAGATTCCTAATTAAGGAATGCAAATTACTTCTAGTGCAAAGAATAAGTACCATTCCTAACTAATGAATATGACCACAAATGTAAAAAAGAGAAAACTCTAGAACATTATATCGTAGCAGACATATCTCTTCTTGACTAATGGTGATTGAGTTCTAGATAATTAAAAGAAAAGAGGCTCAATAATTCCAAATGAGATTACAAAAAAAATAATAATTAAAATAGCGTAAAAGAAATGATTCCATCCAATTAGAAACAGCTGACCACAAAAATTAATAATGGTGCATAAAAAATCACTTTTTCCGATGACTTGTCTTTGTTGCAATGAAGTTGAAGTAATTCTTTTTTGTTCATTATTATGGTCTTAAATTCGATCGATATACGAGTGGGTAAATTAAGTGGAAATAGGTAATTATTAAGAAACAACAAAAAAGATGTATAGTTAGTTAGCGCCATATTCCTAAAACAATAAGTGTATGCATGGAAAAGTTTACCGTACAGATAAGTCTAAATTAAGGCACTGGTTAATTGATTTTAAATTTAATAAAATTATAGATACAATGGAAATTTTCGTCTCAAGTTTCAATTTATAGTAAAATTAATTATAATAAAATTAAGTTTATTATTTAAACATATTTGAGAAGAAATAATATGAAAAATTATGTTCTAGGCATCAATATTAAAAACATCAGGCTCCAGGGAGATAATTATTAAATGAATACGCTTTTCATTAAATTTCGCTGCTTATATAATTAAATTGATGCATAATGAAATAAAATGAAGAAATTCCCCCTTAAATTCTAAAGAATTATTTATTCGATAAAATTATTACCGAAAATTCAATTAGTAGAAGTATATATACGTTTTTAAAAGTAATATATTTTATTAAATATTAGAACGAAAATAAAATTTCCAATTTAAAAGAGCTTTGCCGTAAAAGAAAACTTTAATTTTAATATAAAGAGTACATAATATTTCTTTATCTTTTTCAAATAAAAAATGCTGATTTCGACGAACGTGTTTTTAAAGTTTTTAGTGATTAGCAAAATTTAATTATAATGTTATTTTTTGCCGTTAATTTGAATAATGTAATAATATTAATATTATACTAACATTTTTTATACCACTCCTAATGTATTGCGAAAATTAATTTAAAACAGTTTGTGTGATATGTATATATGAACGCGCTATTTTTTCTACAAAATTAAAGGAAAAATAGTATTGAACTAGGCTTAATATATGTAATTATTATCTTTTAAAATAAATTGATTGTTGTTTTTTAATTTTCATTCATTAAAAACCTTTAGATTAAATAAAAACTTTTATTATTAACGTTATCAAAAATGTAACAAAGCAAAAAATAAAAATATTTCAGTGTGGAATCGTTAAATTATGCCTACAAAAAGAACAAAAAAGAGGTCAGAAAATAGTGCCCAAACTCTGTACAGCCAGATTTCTCTTTGGGAGTACCTAAAAATGCCCAAAGAACTGTACCTGCACCATCTATAGTATACAATAAAAAATGTTAAATGATAATGAATGAATGATGATGCACAATGGTTAATAATGGGGCCCCACAGAGTTTTAGGCCCCTGAATGTGATTGGCTGGATATGGCATGCTCCTGCCGCTAGATTAGACGTGGGCTTCTCTTTTTATGGCTACCATGATTGCCATATCTCACACCTTTGGATTTTCGTTTCCTATGTGTCAATCTCAAAGATTTAATGAATAGAAACGAAGTGACTATATAAATGGTTTTAGTTGCTCGTCTATATGCTGCATGAGCTTTAATGGTCCACGCGACGTGTGTATTCATCCATTCAACAGCGCACTCACGCCTGCCTCGATATGCACTGTGGAAACTTTAAACATCTGCCATTATAAATATATGCAAATACTGCATTGGATGTGTCCAATACGGTGTTTTTTTTCTTTTACTGGGATACTTTGTTTTTCGTACTTTTCTCGTAATTCATGGATCGTATAGGTTAGGTATTTTTTGTGTATTTCCAAAATTTGCTGTGCAGAGTTTGTGTGCTATTTTTGGGACACCATATATATATATTATATATATATATATATATATATATACTAGTAATTAATAGTAGGCTATAGTTTTATCGTTTTATATTAATATATTGTGTTTTTATTTATAATAGTTAAATTTCTTTCGATATTCCTTACTTTCCCTATGACCGAGAGTATTGGAAAATAAAGTTGGAGATTGGCTAGGCGCAAAACTTTGTTTAAGCCTTCAATCTTGGCTCCTAAGGCTAGGAATTTGCTATAGTACTACTGTGGCTGGAATACTTCTTACTATCTTGACTAGTTATCTTAGGTTTTATAACTATTTTGTATATATTTATGAAGTGCATATATATATATATATATAAATTAAATAATTAACAATATATCTATGTGGACCATTTGAAACCAATATAAATGATAATTTTTGTATAATTAGAGTTTTTCTAAAGATCTCGCAAACTGTATAGATTAAAGTGCATACATTACACTTATTAAAATTTTAAATAATTTAGACTATTTTGGAACAGGTTACCTCTATTTACAAGAAAATTATTTTAAGTGACAATATAAATGGCATCAACATACATTATTAAAAGTAACTTTCTTTTACTAAGTGTTTGCATAAGTGATCTCGTGGGATCTTACATTTCTACATTATGACATCGTTTACTCAGTAAGCCTGATTAATAACTTTCAGACTAATTAGATTCTATTTTCCCCCAAATACACTTTGCATTCTCTTTCGTTGTTTACAGTAGGACATTCAAGATGCTTTTAGTGTGTTTAGTGAGTATTTTTAGTGTAGCATCTCAGGAAAAGAATAAAAAAAATAATACACTTTTATCACTAACTACAGTAATAGCTAAACTATCAAGTTAACTTTAAGTTCATGTTATTTTACCTTTGAGTTTAAGAGTCTAGTACTTACTTTCCATGTGACGTTTATAGCTCTAGAAGATAAAGTTATGGCTCTTACTTCTTCCGGCGCATGTCTTGGTGCTATAAAAATATAAAATAATATTATAAATTATAAATGTACCATTTTCTTATAAGATATAGAGACTCTATAAGGAAACAATTCCGCACTACTATTTTACTTATTTGTTTTCATCAGATTTGAGATTAATTGCAAGAACTTGCTCAATAGCAAACTAAAGTTTTCAAAATTTTATTTTTGCTACTTATAATGAAAGTACTTTCAGAATTTCGGGTTTATCGTAAAATTTAGCGTTTAATATGTCTCTATACTTTGAAGCTGCATATTTAATGACTTGGGCCGGAGAGAGAAAATACAATGTTGAGATTGCAAGAAGAATGGTATGTTTTGGTTGTATTTAGGTGTCGTAGCAAAAAAAGTTGTAGGTAGGTTAAAATGATGATATAAGTGAGTGAATGTCGCACTATTAAGCTAAATGAAGGCTTTTGGCGATGGACTTCCTAATTCTGCACCGTGGTCAAGCCGCGAGGAGGGTACCCTCCTCCCCTAACTTTCACGCCACATCAACGGAAACACGTTTAAGCCTCGACATCTATACTGTGTATTGGCCCTTCTTCACGGCGTGTCTTCAGTTGTACTAGGCTTGAACTCATGACACTCCAGCCACGAGTCTGTTACTTTGACCACTAGGTTACCGCGACTGATATAAACTTGAATAAAGGCATCATGTAGCAAGTTGTACCTCTCTTTGTGTAAATTGCTATTAGGATCATTTATTCTTTACGAAACATTGTTTTATTTATTTATTTTTAGATATTGTCAGATATATATATTTGGAATACTATGATTATCTTTTATTTTTTATTTGTTTTAAGCAGCTTTCTTCAGATTATATATAACTATATTTAAGGTATCCGAACACGTTGAAAATGACCAAATTCAGTCAAGACAGATATTTTTGTCTTTTATTTTATTGAATAGAGCTATCTTTTGACTTTACGAAACATACTTTGTTTTGTTTCTACACTACCTAGAGGGCAAGTTACAATCAATTTTATAAATTTAGAAAAACCGGAAGTGGGTTTTTAATTTACCAGAAGTGGGCATTTAAATTGCTCAAAATCTATAATGGCGAGTCTGATAACTCAAAATATTACGAATATATTTCTATAAAAATTTTGAACCTGATATTTATGTTATTTTCTAGAGAATGTACTAAAATATTTCTTATTGTATGAATACTTTTTGAGTTATGGCTCGTTATTCAAATAATGGTCTCATAAAAAGTGTAACATTTCTTATAATGTTTACTCAATCAGCTCTAAAAGTTTCAAATTTTAATAAAAAATTAAAATTTTAGTACATTTTCTAGATAAATGCATCTAATTTGTTTTTGTAATACTTTTACTAATATATGTTTATTACTTATTTCTCTAACTACTTTGAAGTTTTTCAAAAATATTGCTAAAGTTTCACTTATAATTGCGATTTTTGTAAAATTCAGGTAATTTATTTTAAATTTTGATAGTTAAATAGTAATATTTATTGGTATTGAGTCCTAAAAGAGCATTTATAATGTTTTAGTATGCTATTTTGTTAAAAAGTACTCTGAACGTGTTCGGATAACTTGAAATCATAAGAAATAATATCAAAACTGAAAAATCACTGGGCATGTTATTTTGTCGGTTATGCTATGTTTTTAAGGAGACTGTCTACATATTTCATTATTCAAACTAGTAGATGAGTAGCCCAAATCAGTCACATGATTCAAGTCAACCGAATAAGAGATTCAAAATTATAATACGAGTGGCTATCTCATCTTTATATTTATTTCTGCTTACATATACATGAGTGGTTGGTATTGGCTGAGTATGTGAATTAATCAATTCACACACTGCTAATTAGCCACCTTAGAACGTGTATCAAATTTAGTGTTTCATCATCGAACTTGGCATATCATTATAAGACGCACTCATCAGTAATGCCTGAAATTATGACTAATTATATGAGTAGACTTAGAATCCCATTTCAGAGACTTATACTAGTTACAATAATGACACATAAACTTTTAGTTTTGTGGTGCTTCCGAAGATCCTTTAGGTATCCGACTACCCTAAAACTGTGAATTTTGCTAAAATTTGACAAATTATTTTATGATTTTATTTTATGGTTCATCTTATTAGCTTTTTAAAAATACCAAGTTGATCATTTTCCGTTTACTAGAACAAAAACTACAAGTGTTTTAGTAAAAGCAGATGCCATTACTTCAACCAAGATGTCATACTTTAAAACACGTTTTACTTGAAATGTGATTTTTTGAAAATAATCAAACAGGGTCAGCGATTGCTAAAAAGTTTTGAACATAATTAACTGTGAAATTTTTTCTGTAAGTTCTGTATAATAGTAGAATTGTTTTAACCTTCAGATTTATCAATCACTGTTTTATTACAAAATTTACAGTCCCTTATGTGAATATAATCACTGTCTTTTTAAGCATTTTCATATAGTAACCAAGATAAAGTGCTCTAGTTTTTGTAAAAAAAGAAAATATGTCTTATCCTGACGATCATTTCAAAATTGAATAATATAGCAACACATTAGATTGAAAAAGAAATTTTGTTCGTAAGCCTTTGGTGCAGAATGGGCCGCGTTTATGCTATTTTTTGTCAATTTTTACCTATTTTTTCCCATTTTAGTAATAATAATTTCTTTTTCTCTTCTTAATTTTATCACATTTTTCTTAAAATGCATTAAACAAATCTAAAAATAACAAAAAAAACCATATCTCCTTTTTTTAAATAAAAAGTTGTCGCAACCAGTCGTATACTTTAAGTTATGTTCGAAAATGCAGCTGGAATTTAAATAGTATGCATAAAGGGATAGAAGTGTTATATCAGGCAGCGTTACTTTGTTGTATAATTTTCAAAATCATGTTCAAGGTGAAATAAGAGGAAACAATGGTAAAATCATTCTAACTATTTTGCAAGAAAATGAAAATGATATTTAATATGCATAGAACTGTCAACAGTACTTTTAAATTGTACAAGCAGATATATTTTGGAAATTTTGATAGCAACTTGTCAAACATATGTATGCGAGTAATGTACATTCACCTGTATATGTATGTCAATTGAATATGTATAAATTATATAGTAAAGCAAATGCAATAATAAGAAGTACATTACAAGCATATAGTCGATTTATATCGTTCATTTACTTTTAGTTTTGTGAATTCATGCATGTGCGCTATTGTTTCTTAGAATTAATTCGTGCTAAGTTTTACAACTTTCTATTGAAAAAATCCGAGTAAATTGATGTAAAGTTATAATTACTTTACTTCAATTGTATTTTTAATTTCACAATTTCTGAATTTTTTTAAATTTAAGAATTGAAAAAAAAAACGATGTATGACTGTATTATGTATTGTTTTATTAGCTATAGTTCTGATCGTGTCACCAAATATGATCCTCAGATCAGAAATGTATTACAGTACTCTGAGTTACTTTATATGTTTCTCTAAGGTTTAAGGTAAATCACAAGTATGTTTTAAGGTAAATTAACATTCGCGTGCTAAACTTTAAAGTCATATGAACAACCGGATCTTTTACGAGATGATCATATAACTAGTACTTATTATTCTCAAACTTTTCCAAACTGTTTAGTAAATGTAATTACTTTAGAAATAAAAAAAAAATCAAGGATACAAAGTGCAAGACATATATTAATTTTCTTGATATTATATTCATATATACGCATATTAATATATATATATATATATATATATATATATATACATATACACATATTAATACATATACACATAATAACATTCTTGAGATGATAATAATTATTTTATAACTAAAAATATACTCTTTTTGTAAACAAACTAAAATTGACAGTTTTTTTCTTATAAAAAAGGGTTTAATATTTGCTATTTGGATATTGTAGATATGACAAAGGCAAAAAATGAAGAAGGGGGGGGGACTCAAAAATTATATCTATTATTTGATAAACCGCATGAAAAAACGGGAAGTAAAAATAATTTTAAATAAAATTTTAACGCCTTATAATTTTATTTAAAATTTTACTTAAAAAAAAAACCTTTTCTTTCTATAAGATATAAACATAGGATTTGTCGTTTGGTTTTGAGCAGTGTAATTACTCTCTTTTTCAGCAATATTATCTATATATAAGTAATTGGAATGTTTGGAGTATCAACCCACACATGCGCCCTACAAACTAAGTTCTTATACTATGTCATTAAATGAAACATTTAAACCAGGATAAGTTTTTTTTTTTAAATTTTAAAAACAATTCCGTAGAATAATTATAAAACGTGTACATTTTTTATTCCTCGAGTGAAACAATTTCATTTTTACCTTAAGAAATGATGGCGAGCATACACTTTCTAATACAAATTTAATTTTGGCCGAAACATTAATTTAATATTTTTGTCATTATAACTCAAAAGGAAAGAAAAGCGTAACACAAGATTCTGCTGCTATTTTAAGTTACAGTTTAATCTTATAAATAGTGCAGCCGCCAACACATAAACAGATTGTGGTGTAAGCTAACACACAGGATCTTTACCAATGGAGACAAGTTAATACTTTCCAGAGTTTTAATCTATTTTCTGTCATGTTAGCTTTTCCATTGGATATCATCATCAAATAATAAGATTTCATTTGCTGCTCCAAAAGATTAAACGGTATTAAACTTGCATTCAAATAATTTATTATAGCTGTAGAAAAACAACTGAGTGGCATGTGTTTAAATTTTAAAAACATGAGAGAAATATTCAAGATTATTTTCAGACAGTTAAGTTTTAGTTTATTTTCAGATGATTAATAAGGATATATTCAATCTGGATTCAAAGTGTAGAGATTTCATGAGAAAATATCTGAAAAAGTTTGCAAATGACTTTTGAGAAAATGACAATAGAGAAAATTAAATGATGATGGCCAGTAAAATATATTTGGACAGGAAAAAAAGAGTGTTTTAACACATTTTATTTCATAAAAACCACAGCAAGTTGGGACTTAAACGTGGACTTTTAAAAGAGTGATATTTCACAATAATGTTGCTATTTATATCTGAATAAGAGTATAATTGTAAAAATTTACAATTGTACATTTGTTAACAGTTGTTTTTCAAAATTATGGATTTTTTATAAAAGAAAAAAAGATACAAAACTTAAATTTTGCATAAAATAATTTAAATGCAATATTGAAATGTAAACCTTACGTCCTTTTTAAGTATTAAAAAATCTTATAAAACATTTTGCAATATTTTGCATGTATTCCACATACAATTGAATTTCTATTCTTCCTAATATGTTTAATTAAATTTCCATTCTGTTTACAATGAAAATTTTCTAGCAATCACAAATAATTTAAGAAATTTATTCTCATTATTTGAACACTAGATAAATGAAACAGACACATAACAATAATTTTCTTTTCTAATTAATGTTTAAATACTATACAAGTTTAAACGTATTTATGCTTTATTCTTTAAGATCTAATATCATTTTAACTTTGAAATAAAAATTTTGACACCCTAAATTGCAATGTTTCACTAAATAATTTTGATAAGTAATCTTTTTAAACATTTATCATTTTTTTTCATCTTCTGTTTCATAATTTTATTGTATTTAGTTTGTTGAAAACTCTTAATATTTTATTTAAAATGTATTTATTTTGATGTAACGTCTGTTAAGAAACTATCAAACTTGCGATCTAGAAGATTATGATCTAACTCCCATTAAATATTTACCTCTCTCCTTAAATATTTTTTCATGTGATGAACTGATTCTTTTTAATAACTTTTTCCACAGGAAAGCTCGAAGAGAAATAGCTAATCTAATTTTGATTGATTTTGATTAGGAAAAACTTTTATTCGTGGACTTTCTTACTGCTAATTAGTACTAAAATTCAATTAAGTTTCTCATTATTATGATAATTTCAGGGTACTTATTTCATTTTACTTCTGATAATTTATATTAGTTGGGCAGATTGTCCTCTCAGAATATTATTACATTGTATTTTAGATAAAAAAAATAATAATTGAAGTTTTTTCCAATTATATGTAGTATGAAGTTTTTTGTCTCATTTTTAATTGTATCACTTCAATATTACATATACAATATATAAATAAAAATAAAAATTCCAGATTCCATACATCAATAAAATTATTTTTGTAGGTTCATCCTTTTTCTACACATAATCTAGCATCACACTCAGAAGATAATATTTTGAAACCGAGATAATTTATTTAAATAAAAACAATAATAAATTTAAATTTAAATGAAATATTTCAACATGTGACAAGTTGGCACATTATGATTATAAACAACGATATCTATTGAAGGAAATTAAAATATAAATTCAACAAAAGAAATAATGAAATTTTGCGACTAGAAACCAATTCTTATTTATTTATAATAGCACACTATTTTAACTTATATATGAGTTCATTTAGCTACTTTTTAACAAAACATATGCATTTTTCAATTTTCTTCTTTTTGAAATATTTTCAATTTGATCTGATATATAATTTTGCAGAGGTATGATTTGGTATTATCTTTTAATTTCAAAGTGAAATCAAAGCAGCCACTACTTTGCTTCGTCAACCAAGCGATTTAACAGTGAAGAATGTCTTGTACATGGCATAAAGGTGTGTAATTATCTGACTTCTTTTCCCTCCGTTGCACACATTTGTTACTGTTTCTCTTTGTCTGAGAATGTTCTCAAAGTTTCAGCTTGATGTTTCCAGTTATAAACCTAGTAATTTCTAGAGTGTATGCCATTCATATACACTTGAGAGTTTTTATACTAGTACTTGAAATTCAATGCATAATCTCTTTCTCGGTTACTAGAAAATCACTTATTAAATTGAAAATAATGTTGTATAAAAATTTCCTACTGCTTTATTCTAGATATACCTTTTTTACATTACTTTTGCTGCATTAGAAGTGTAGATTCTTAAATACAGAAACCTTTGTCTCTAAAACATGAACAGACTCTAGTATACCCCTCGTGTGTTGCACATGTTAGTTAAATATAAGATAATATTGGTATTACTTAAATATGGAATTTTTTTAAGTATAAAGACATTTTTTAAAAATTAAAATAAGATAAATTCTTTAAGTGCACATCTACAGCTTAGTAATCAGAGAATAATGGTTTTAATTAGGAAATAATGATTTTGAAATAGTAAATTTCAGAATTTGGTATTTTAGGAGAAGTGAAATGATATGGATATGAACAGTGAAATTGTGATACATGTAGCGCTAACACTTCAATGATTTTACAACCACGGAATAAAAATTATTTTTACCGCTACAATAAATGCTTATTCATTTGAAGAAAAAAATGTTTCCAACGTAGCCTAAGATACTTCATAAGATTTTAAAAGGCATTGAATGTTACGATTGATATAATTATACTTAAAGAGCCGCAAAAGAAATTTCGTGGAAAAGAAATGCATTTCCTATTTATATACTAAGAATTAGATTAAACTGTATCTTTTTATAAATTTATGCAGGAAGTTTTTTCCTTTATTAATTTTTGAGGCATGACAATCCACTGTTAAAAAAGGAAATCATTTTTATCTGAACATATACATATTATATAAACTCTATTATTCTGCCTGAGTCTGAAATTGCCATTTTTACTTTTTGTTTATTTGTATTTCTTGAATCCTCTTGCACATGTATTACCTTGTATTATATAATTTTTACATTTTGCTTCTATTATTTCGTTTTTAATGCTTTTTGTTTTATTTTATCATTTTTTTCCAAACATATATATATATGGAGAATATTTTTGCAGAAACCGTAAATGGTCTCTTAATTATACAATTAATTATGTTTAAGAAGTAACTGAATCTTAATCTTTTGCAATATCTAAAGTAAACATACTTACCAATTTCCTAATTATTTTATTTTAGAAAATTTAAGAAGCATTAAATGTAAATATATATAGATATATATAAACTAACACAAATAAAAACTATATTATATTATAAGTAACGTTTTCCGACGTGAAAATATATTTTTCTGTCCTGCGCTTATTATGAGGACAGAAGTCTATACCTACGCTCTTCCAGTGTGGTAGCTGCGACTTCAGCACCAAACTGGCTCTCCCCCAAAGAGTTTTGGCACTTTACTCGAAAAAAATACCTGGTCTTTGGTCTGAGACCTCTTACTGTCAAAGTTGTCTCCGAACCGGGAACGGTGATGGGTCCTCCTGCTATATCACCTAAAAAAGTTTCTCCATTTATTTTATCTAAAAGAAAAATGAAATAATGGTTCAAGTGAGAACAGTATATTATTTGAATGTTGTGGCACTTTGAATACAATCACATATTCACAAAACATTTTGTTCCAATATCTTACGGTTTAAATTTGGTAAAAATGTTAGGTGACTAATCATTTATAAAACACAATTTATGTTTAAATGCACTGTTTACGCAAAACTGTCCATATTTAAATCATTTATCTAACTTTAAAATCAAATTAAGGTAATTTACAATTATTTTCTATGTTCACACACAAATATACCTTTATAATCTGTTTTACATATATAGATGTATTAAATATTTAATACTAGGACGACGGGAACTTCGTTTACCCTTAAACGTCCTCTGGTGTCCTTTCGACACCGTGATATAAAATATAGAAAATAATTACAATAACTCAATAACTGCTAGACTACTGTTCAGTAGGGTTAAGATTTAAGACTTTTTAATGTTATTTCGTGTTTTTCTTTTATATTATGACTATTTTTATGAGATAAAACTGTAACAAAACAAATTACTGTATCTTGTAAAATGGAACACAACAACAATATTCATAATTATTAGTATAATAAGCAAAATTGTAATTTTTGAGAGAATGTGAGTTTTTTTCATCTTTATTTATCGTTTTTATGCATAATACCTCATCAGCAATTAATACAGTGATATTCAATTTTTCCTGTACATTTTTCGCTCACCATTTTCATGCAAGAGATACACATTTTTTTTTGTTGAATTTTTCATTACACTCTTTAATTTCAAACTTTTTTCATTTTAGTGAATGGGTAATTCCTTTAAATTCAGTGTTTCCCTGATTTTTCAAATTTCTTTCATTTAGGTAATGTGAACGTAAAAGTAGATAAGAAAATGCTATGTAACGAAACACTTAGACTCAACGATTTTAGTATTACTGACTCATTTCCTCTGTGAATCCAATAACACTGCATTCATTGTCGAATAAATGTGTGATATGACTTCTGGAAGTTTGTTTTATTTATGATATCTACTTAGTGAATTATATTTTGCTGAACATCAGCTATTTATAATGATGTTGTAAATGCCACAAGAGTAAGTTCTAGGTTTTTATTTATAAAATCTCTCTTAATTAACCTATAATCTAAAAATATTTCTGTGTAATCACCATGGAAAATGATAAAAATCAGGAAACATTTTCAAAATCTCTGCAAAAATGCGTAAAGGAGAACAGGCTCCGGTGTTTAATCAACACCGAAGGACGTTCTAGAGTTAAACTAACAATTCACTAATTGGGAATTATAATTATATTATCACAATACTAACATACTTCATGAGTTTTCAAATGGAAAAATAATACTATTAATTAAGCGTCATTAGACTATTAATTATTTAAACATCTGATTGCAAAAACTGCAATTACATACTTGCTTTTTATTATACACAAGTATTTATAACAATGGTAATGATAGGCAATGATAGGACTGCAAAAGAACATTTAGATACAAAGCTATCGTTTTAGTTTTTAACAATGAAATATGAGAAGCCGAACAACTAAATATTTTATTAAATTTTTTGCCTCTGATTTAAGTTGTTTACAAAGAACTTTGTTTTTAATTATCCTGTTTACCATGACTTAAGAGTCTCATTAATTTACTACTTCTAAAATTATAGGAAAAAGAAGTTCTTTTGGGAAGAAATGTGATAATAACATAATTTCACTTAATACATTTTTCTTTCAAATATAAATAAAACGATACATAAATAAAAATTTTAATGAAAATGAACTTTTCCCCCTTTAGAATTATAAATAATACATCTGGACATAAATGACATATTTCTTCTTCAAAGTCAAAAAGCAGACAGAGAAAGATATTAATAATGTTAAGAACATATATAAATATAACTCTAGAAAAAATAAAGAGCTAGCAGATTAATGTTTTTCCGCAATAAAAAAAAACTTAGATTTCTTACGAATTATTAAATTATAAATGGACATCAGTACTTAAATTCATTAAAAAATTTAGATTAATTTCAAATAAATAATTAAGCTTTATATTTTTTTACTCATTTTTTGTTCTATGGAATCCATATTTTATATATCCATTCATTTTGTGTATACTTTTTTTTAAACTTTGCAAAAAGCTTTTCTTTATGAAGAAAAATGATACTCCAAGAAAATTAGGTTGCACTCAAGTTAAAATTATTCATGAAACCAAAAAAATAATAAACTCTTCCTTTGGAATAACACTTCAAATCATGGTAAGAACAGATATAGATACTCCATTTATTGCATGTTTCAGTGTTAATAAAGATCAAGGCCAATTGTTTTACGCAATATTCCATTATAATGTTGCAGATACTTGTTGCTCTTTAACAACCTATTGGTCAAGTTATTGCCTGCTTTTTCATTAGTTTCAGGATTAGGTTTTATTTAGTTGAGCGACATAGAAATAAAGGAAAATGTGCACTTATCTTGTAACCTTGGATACAAAGGATTTTTATCTCATAAAGTTTCTGAAGATATAAGAAGAGAAAGACGAAAAACATTTATTATATTATCCTAATTCCCTCCAATGCTATTTGTTGTCCAAGAACAGGTTTCTTAAGAAAAGATAACAATTCTTATATTGTATCAATGATACATAATTGCAAATATAAAGTTTATTCTGTAAAAATATATAAACTCTAGATGAATTTCAAAGAAATTAAAGAGATAATCACGTGTCACGTCAAATAATTATCCAGCCTGAGGTCATGTGAATAAATTCCAAATTAAAATTTTACGGATAACTCAAATCAATGTTCAAGGATTTATCACTAAGGAAATGCATCTAGTTCAAAATTCAAAAATTTAAAAGAAAATTTTATACTTTAAAATATTTATTAACAATATTTTTATTCAAAACATGCTTCGAATGCTTTAACTTTCAAGTATCTGAAACAAACACATAAAATGAAGGTAAAGAAAGACTTGGAAATATATATATATATACAACTCTCCTCCAATAGGAAAATACCACAAGCCTTTGTAAATAAGAACTTTTGGAGATACGTTTGATCTTTTCCATGTCTACAAATTTCTTAAATAGAAAAATTAATTCAATCGTTTATTTTTTTTTTTACAAACCATAGTGACATAACTTTAATCATGAATATATCTGATATTGAGGATTTTTTCCCTCCCTCAAGCCATATATTTCACTTTACTATTCAGTCAAAAAATTTTCGCATTTCTCACACCCACAAATGGCAAATTAAGATTTGACGTATTTTAGAATTTTTTAAATTCCGGTTTTTTTTCTATTTGAAACCTAAACAAACATATAAAAAAATGATAACAGATTTACCTTTTTGACACGATATTTGAAATTTGATAATATTGGTGTATCGTAGTTTTGGTCTATTCCAAAACCATAAAAAAGGCAATTTTAAATAAGATTTTTGTATTTATGTGTTCTGTTGAAATAAATTGTATTCATAACTTTCCTAAGCCTAAATCAATATTTTATCTAGGGAGATTTCATTTTCTAGTAATAATTACGATATCATAGTACAAATAATAACTACTTACATTAGAGATTTATATGCCTCAAAATTAAGAGTATTTTGAAAAATAATGTTTGAAAATAGTCTATTTATCTGGAAAATACTTATTTTCCTCTACCAGTGATTAATATATCGTACGAGTTATGTTTAATTTGACATTTTACATCGATCAGTAGCGCATACAGGAATTTTTCAATGGGGTCCAGTGTCGAAAGTCCACCTTCCCGTATCATGCTCCAATACACCGCCCAACATAATCTTTTGATTTTGTCAATATTCGGGGGAAAAACAGTAAAAAGTTAATCAATTAATGATTAATACTAAATATTGAATAAATAATTAGCATTAATTAATAACAACTACTTAATCAAATTTTACGTACTTTTTACATAGGATTATAACCAATCGCAAAGAAAATCAAGGGTTACGGAGGCTGGTCTGGACCCGAGTACCCCCCCTCCCCTTGAGTGGGACAATGGGACAATTCATTTTTGAATCTTTACTGTTTTTGTACTGAACCAATTTTTAACGTTATAGTATAAGATTAATATATCTACAATATATAACGCACAAAACAAATTTATATATATAGAATTTCAATTTCTCTGAAAATATAATTGGATACTTTGAGTATATATGCCAAATTATTTTAGTGTATTGTTATTTATTGTTTTTTTTCTACACAAAAGCACAATGCAAATAAGTTTTTTTGAAAAAAGGATTTTCTTAATTACTCTCTAATAATTCTAGTTTCAGAATTCATTTTAGTTAGAAACGTGTTCTGCTATACATTTATTTAAATACACATAAAGTTTTAAATATAGTTATCCATAAAACAAATCTAATTTATCTCTGTTTCAATATACGTACTTCAGATCATGTCACAAACTACGTTTAAAATATTACTTTAAAAAATAATTTTGAGAGCTTCATTAATTTTAAAACATTTATTAGAACACAGGAGAGCACAGCAATATATTAAAATATTCTTTTGTTTAATATAAGTTACTTAAAATTATATTAATTCCCAGACACAAACATTGCAGAGATATATGGCCACTAAATAACTCAAACATTTAATTTATCATAATTTAGAAGCGAACAGTAAAATAAATTACTCGTTTAATATTTTACTAGACAATGCTTTATTTAATGTTTTAATTAATGTTACCATGCAGGAAGTCAGTACATTCCACCATGAAAACTTCTTAGCTAATATTTCAACTTTTACTCTACAAGAACAAAAACACGAGGGAATAGTTGAATTCATTTTTGAAATATCTTTATAACATTGTACGCCTACAATGAGTAAATAATAAATGTGATAAACTCATTATTTATCGAACGTTAATTCAATGCATTAAACTGAATGGTTTGGGGAAAATATATGGTAATGAATAAAGATTAATCTAGAATGATGATAATAATAGCCTCTCTTTAAAATATGAATAATATTCTAGTGAATTAAAACTCATTTATTTGTGTAATTATTTTTTACAATATTTTAAAAACCGTGTAAATAGTTAAATTGCCAAACGTTTTAAATATTTATCCAGTTATCTGTGAAATTAAGCTATGTTTTCCTGTTTCTTTGAAAAATATTCAAAAAGAGTTTAGACACAACTAAATTAGAGATTAATAAACTGAAAATACATTTTCTCTTTTTTAAAAAAAATAAAGTTAGATGTTTTTAGCAATGTATCAGGTGACCCAAAAGTTTGTTAACATTTGAAAATTCAACAATGCACGAAATAATGTTGATGGAGAGATAAATTGACACACACATGCTTAAACTGATATATCGTCTTACGGAAATTTCTAAAAAGTGCAAAAACTGGCCAAGAGATGGCATTGAGCACCAAAACCTCAGTGGAGCCACATAAAAATCGTGCGTAAAATGAGCTGTAGTCGTAGAGGAAACATATGCACCAGTATTTGTTGCATGTTGACTTTACCAGAAAATGCGTTATTGATAAAGTTGTACTCTTAGAATGGAGAATTTGTTTATGCAATTTTACGATCCCATCACCATAGGAAGGGGGTCTAAGCTCTCTTTAGCACATTAATTGGTAAGAATCACGCGTTGAGGAGCCAATTTCTGCCATGCCTTTTCTCTCAGGTCCTTAAACTTTCATCCGTGTGATTACCGATTGTGGAGTTACCCGAAGTCGCAAATCTACCGCAAAGGTCGGACCTTATTAGGGATGCTAAAAGACAACATCCGAAGACAGTTTCTTACTGGACCTACATATATGCTGAACAGTGCAGTTCTCAACAATGTCCCTCGACTACAAATATTGATGAATGATGGCCGTTTGTTATGAGGAACATCAGTTACTGCTGTAAATCCATTGTAATGCTAATTATTGCTTTTGCTATGTAAAGCCCCATCTGCTGACCATTTTTTGCACTTGTTTGGTTTCACTGAACCTCCATGCCAATTTAAGCATGTGTGTTATTTTTTTATCTCTCTTCTTCTGTATTATTTATTCCACACATTATTGAATTTTCAAAAGTGAACAGACTTTAGTGTCAACTGGTATATGCCATCCTACTTTAAGTTTAAACATATATTTATCGTTTGATTCTTTTAATAAATTAGAGTGGCTGATATATATATATATATTATATATGGATAAAAACAATAGGAAATTAATGACATTTGGTAAGTATTCAAGTGTAAATTAAATGTGAAAATATTAAGATACTTTAATCAGAAATAAACAATTAAATAAATTCTATTAAACAAAGTTGGCAGTTTCGCACTTTGAAATTCAGTTTAAAATTATCTTACCATTTATCTGTCTCCACATTACAGTGTACTGAAGTATTGGAGAGTTTCCGTCAAATGGCTTGTTCCAAGTTAACCTTACGTTTCGGCTTGATATGTCATGCACTTCTAAATTTTGTGGAGCATCTGGTATATCTGAAAAGTAATTAGGCAATTGTATATTTCAATTTTCACTTTATGTTGCATGAAGTTTATAGCTAAATAGAAAATTTGTTTTCCGATTACTTTACTGTATTTTATGCGCAATATGCTTACAAGATATTTTTTCTTTACATATTAAATATTTCCTTACACTGATTGAAGCAATTGTTAAGTTTACATTTATTTAATTCATTTTTTTAAAAAAATTCCTGCTAGGCATTTGTTAACAAAACAATGTTTTTTAAATCTCCGGGGAACTTCATTTTCTTAAATACCATGTTTAGAGCAAAACATATTTTTTGTTTTGAGGAATTTTAAATAAGTCTCAGATTTATTATTTCTGTAGCCATTCTCTTTTCATAGAAATTTTACTTAATGCTATATAATATAAATTATAATCGAACCTTTATTCAACAAAATCACTAAATCTCCAAAAAAAGTTCGAAATTTATTTCAAACTTTTCGTTTTCGAAATTTGTTTTCAATATCCTTGATATCTTTGGTTACAAGAGGAAGTTTTTAAAAAATAGAGAGATTCGTAAAATATATATTCTTAAAAAGGATTTCCGATTGTATATGAGTTTACACATATGAATAGGTATCAGAATGCTTCTTTTAATTGCTTAGATTCAAATTGAATGCTATGATTCGACAGCGCATGCACATCATTTTTAAATCTGATATTGAGTTTACAAATATTTAGATATTAAATGTAATAGTATTCCATGACATGCACGTGTGTGTGAGAAAATACAGAGAAAAACATATTATTTCTATATATAAGTGAAATTATTTATACAATTGAAGTAATTATTTAGTTTTTACTCAATGTAATTTAATGTGTAATTACACCTTAATATGAGAAACTAATGCATCTAAAACTTAATCCGAGCTAAGAATTAAATCAAATTAAATATTAATCTTAAATAATAAAACTGTTGAATACCACCTTTAAAAATTATTTGATTAATCATATTTATGGAATTTATGCCAAAGGTAATATCTTCAAAATATTAATTATAAAAAGTGAAAAAAAACTTTCGATCTTTTTTATGTATTGTTGTTAAACATAAAAAAATAATAACTTACAGCAAGGCTGCAAATGTATACCAAAATCTTACTTTCAAAAGCATCTTTCCTCTCTCAAAATATGCAAAAGAGGTTATAAAATATTTCAAGCGTTCAATTTGTAAACTAGTGGTTATTTAAACAATATCATTGAATATATTTATTAAATTGAAAGATTTCATTAAAAAATATTAAAATTTGAGAATTTTATCTTATTTTTAATATGTTTTAATCTTATTTCAAAAAACAACAAAATTTCATTTTTGCATTACGGCATTGACATAGTTTTAGTGTGATAAACGATACCTGATTCTTCCATGTGAAGAATATGTTCAGTTTTGTATAATGTAAGGTTTAAATTCATCACTTTTATTTCAGTATTTAACTCTCAAGTTTTATGCATATGAATATTTTTTTTATAAAAATAACTCTCTTTTAGAATTAAAAAAAATGCCATCTCTTCAAAATTTTAAGTAAGCATTTTTTTAGTATTTAATATAAATAATAAAATTAATTGGTGAACTAAAATATGCTCAAAAATTAGGAAACGTAAGTTTTTAAGTTATGCTTTTTTTTTTCTAAAAAAGATATCATCATTAATGGCTTTGACATTACTAATGTTATTCGATCGAGAAGATACCAATTAGTTAATATTTCAATAACGCGAGGCATGTTTTTATATATATGTATGCAATCTGATAACATAAATGAACGCCAAATAATTCCAGGAATATTTACTAAAAGCCATTTATTTTAGGATTATTTTATTCACTCAAGAGCTGAATTGATACAATACCTTGCCACGAGGGGATACATAATAAATAAAAAGAGAAAGAAAATCTCTCCATTATGCGAAAACAAAGTTATTTTGCTTTTAACTACATTAAATGATTCGAAACACGGGTCATTATTATGAAAATTATCTTTATTGCAACGGCGAAAACATAACAATGATGTAATTTTAATAAGCGAAGTGATTTTTGTTGCACGGAAGGAATGGAATAATTACGGAGATTTAACGATGAAAAAAAGCAACAACACTACACTAGTTATCATCTAAGAGCGTAATTATTTCTTTTTATGCCCCCAGAGATATCATTAGATTTCAATAACGCTCGATTTTGCGAGCCTATTTTTAATAATTTTTCCTAGAACACGATTTGGCGCTTTATTCTTTCGCGTACATTTTTCTTTCATTTTAACATCAAGAAATGAGATTCAAATATTGAAGCTCGGCACGCCAAGCACGTCATTTTCACTCCACATTATGGCACATAATGACAGAGTAATTAGAAATTCAATATCCTTGAAGGGAAATGATATCACTCGCAAAGACATACTAATCACCTAGAGGAGAGAACGCTGATTGCCTTTTAGAATTAGTTTTTTTCCCTCTCTCTTTTCCGAGCAGCAAATCTATGTGGTGTCTTTAGACGACAAAATTGCCGTTTAGAAACTTTCTGGAATGTTACATCTGATAATTAGTTTGTTTTTAGGGATAGATTGAGACTTTAAAGCGGCGGCTTGTACAATACCTCTCTATTTTTATAGCATGTAAACAACAATACAACTGACATTTATTTGTCTGGGAAGAATTTTAGCGTTATTTTACAACTCGTTTGTGTTTTTAGAGGAAGATTTTGATTCTCAAAGTGTGGTTTAATGTAATGCCTATCTGTTTTTATTGTTGGTAAATAACAAATCTTGTGACGTTTATTAGAGGGAAGTATTTTTTCTATCATTTCATTGTTCTTTTTTTATCAAAAGATATAGGTTATAATACTAAAGTTTTTGTAATAGCAGTTTTGTTTTTCAAATTGCTAACAAAATTTCAAATAACAATTATTGATGGGAAGTGACTTTATCAATGTTTTTTTGCAGTATTTTTGAATTTAATTTAAAAGAAAAAGACTAGGAATTTCTAGTTTTAGATTTTTAATCAAACATATTAATTAAAGGGAAAAAATTAAAACGGTTGTATTTGTAACAAAACGCAATGTTTTAATATATGAACGAGGTTAACAAATGAAAAAAAAAAGAAACAAAAACAGCATCTACACAAATTAACAGTACATAACTTTGGTTTTTCAAGAAACTTAAAAGGAAATATATATATATATATATATATATAACTATAAAATAAGCGGTGTTTTCTTTAAAAATAGTTTTTACTAAAAAGGATTTATTCCACTAAGTTTCTAATCACTATAAATCTCGGAATCGAAAATAAAGTTTTACTCAAAAATTAATTTCAAATGATTGAGATATTTCTTGACTTATTTTATGTGTTGCATAAATTGTCAGGATTTAAAATTTCTTAAACAAATCCAATTAAGTATATACTTAAGTAGATATCTTGCGAAGTTAATCATTATTTAATTGGAGTCAAAAGTAAATAACATATAGACAGTGATACAAAAAACATTTTTGAAGATAATTGGATTTTCTTTTTATTTGTTCATCATAATTGATTTTCCCACATTTGTTTAATGTATGTAATTATTTTGACAGTTATGTATAATAAATGCGAATTAAATAATATGTATGTTTTAAAAATTAAACTCACTCCTTCTACACTCACTCACTCACTCACACACACACACACATCTTTTTTCTTTGTATGCATAAGAAAAAATAAAATAGAGATTTTTATAAGTTATTGATTTTAAATGCGTAGTTTCAAGAGTAATCTTACATTGAACAAAGCAGGATCATGGCTCTAAAACATTTCAGCTTTGAACTATTATACAACATATGAAATTACATTATTACATTACATATACTATTTCATACTATTTTATTAAAATTATTTTCGTAAGACCATCTTGAATTGATGTAATATTACATGAAATAATATTCTTCAAATTTAAAAATTCGCATGTAATTTGAAAAATATTAAATTAACTTTAATCGTAAAATTTCATCAAACACCTTTTACACGGATTCCTTCAAACAAACAAAAAATCCTGAAATGATCTTCGCAATATTTTACATCAAAATTTGTTCGGTGTATCAGTAACAAAGTAATAATAAAGTTTCAGTCTAAAAAAATATAATTTTCTGGAATCTAGTTTTATTTTTCTCATGCTAAAAAGAGATTACCCAGAAATTAATATAGGAATTCTTCAAACAGTTTAGATGAAGAGGTCATTTCAGAATTAAGTTATTATTGGAGAAGATAAATAATTTTTTAATGATCTACATGTTGTTTTCACAAACTTTGCCTTTGAACTATCATTTAACTACTCTAGGTGTGATAACCTTTGAATAAATTCCTTTACAAAGAATACATTTTTAATTATCTAATATCGTTCATAAGATAATTTAAATGTTTCTTCTTAAGAATATCATATATTTTTCACATTAATTTTTCATACATATCAGAATAAAAATTGTATATATTTACCCAATAGCAAATTTGATTACTAGAATTACACAAGCGACATACTCAAAATAATCTTAGAAAAAGTTTGTAGAAATACCGATAATCAATCACGCAAAAAATTGATTTTTCGATAAATACAGAAAAAAAATATTGCTCACATTCATCGCTTTTAATGCGCTAAATTTTCACCCCGATGAATTAAAAAAAAATACATACGTGTGTATAATCTATCACATTATTAATTTTTTTCGTTAAATTTACTTACCTTGTACTGTTAATTGGATATTCATGGAATCCTCGCCATAATCGTTAATGGCTGTGCAAGTGAACAGGGCTGAATCTTTCCTCTCAGCTTTCTCGATAATCAATTTGGTTCTATCGCCATCCACCAGTTCTTCGTTCACCAGCCTGTACCTAATATAGCATAAAATAGCTGGATATATCTATGCAATCACTTATATATAAAAGCATTGTTAAGAGGAGAAAATTTTTAACCTTTTTTTTTAACTTCTGCTTTATCGGCGAAAAGTCACTTTCTAAACTCTTTGATAAATGTCGGTGCTGGTATTAATTGGATTTCCGATAAAGTTGTTGAGGACATGCAATTTAAAATCAGAAGAACTTGTCATTTTAGCTCTTGTCACATAAAAGAACTTGGAAGAGGGATCACAAAACTTAAAAGAGATAGTTTATGTGGAGAGCAAAATAATAATAATAACAATCCTTACGCAGTGTCAATTCTAATTTGATCCTTCATCTCAGAGATACAGTTTGGGGAACTTTAATGGAATATTCTTGTAAAGATTAAGCGTTCCGAGACTTTAAAAAGTGCAGTGTTTCCTTTAGTTTCTTTATTGATTCATTCCAAAAAGTATTTGTTTTTTAAAGAAAAAAATACTTAATAAAATAATTAAAGATACAGATTGGAATTTTATAGAAACACATATTACTAAAAATAATGCAGGGTTTAAAAATAACTTAGAAAAGAGAAAGCAAAATATCTTATACTGCATAAGGAAAAGTTATAAAGCTATTAAACACATATTTATTACATCAAACATATGAATTTGACATTGAAATTGCTTGGAAAAATGTGTACATTCAAGTTTTTCGAAATTTATGTAACAATACTACATATTATGATACAGTTTGTTTTGAGACTTTCACACCATATTTTACATTTGGTTGGTTTTTATTTGTAGTACATCAGTTTATAATTCTCTTTTGTTATTCATGTAAGCCTATTTCGATATGTTGGTGTTGTTCAATTTTTTTCTTAGTAATCATCCTGTAGCACGAAAGTAGAGTTTTTTAGAATGCAGCATGCACGAAAGGAATTGAAAATGTATTCCTTATATTAAAATGGGATTGTTTTCACATTCATATTCAGATGAAAACATCTTAAATCTGTAAATTAATCATAATACTGTAGAAATAAATACGTTTTTCATTTTTATTTAGAATCGCAAATGATATTTGTAAGGGCCTTTAAAGTAATACTTTGATTACATATATTTTATTGGTCATTTTTCATTATATATTAAAACCATAAACAATTCCAACATGATTTCAGATATTCATAATATTTTTAAAATGAAAAAAAAAGAAATAACTGCTGCAACAATATTATGAAATGCAATGCGTACAATATCAAATCATAAAATTTAAAAACAATTTGATAATAGGTAAAATCCAAATTGCATGTTATAAATTACCGTAAAATTCGACGTATAACGCGCCCTTTTAACACAAAATATAAGGCCGAAATTAATGGGTGCGCCTTATACGCGGGGTATAAACATGTGGTATAAACGCGGGGTACAAACTCGAGAAACAAACAAAGAGAAGGGCATGAAGAAAATTACATTTCTACATTGAACGAAATACTGTATATTTAAATGAAATGGCATACCTTATGAACATAAAGGATTGTATTCATATATATTTTAGAAGCATGTTATTAAAAAGTGGTTGCGCGTTATAAGGCGAATATACCTTAAGAAGATATGGTACACTAAAAATCATTAAACTGTCGAAAATTTTTATTGGCTTGATACCCCATATCTTTATAAATATGTCTGCAAAATTTCAAAGCTTTACCTGCATTTTTCATTAAGTAATGGAGTAATGTTTGATGCTAAACAGCAGCTACCAAGCTTACATTGCAGATTATCTGCTAGAAAAAAGCCTGATAAAAATGAATTAATTATTTTTCTAATGCGCATTAATGATATTGACATTATATATGCAGTAATAAATCATTTTAAGAAAGAATTGTGCAATTCATGCAAAAATTCTAGTTTGTGAATTATTTACTGAAGATCAAATGTGGATTTGGTCAAGATTTAAAAGTTGTGCGTGCTTTTTATGATAATATTATGAATGAAATTAAAACTTCAAAACGGGTTCTTCCAAAGCACAAATACTAAATCTCATTTTGATAACTCAGATAATTAAAAATCTAATTCGCAAGAATAGAAAAACTCTTCCATTTTTATGTATTGGTTCTTGGTGATATATATATATATATATATATATATATATATATATATCCCATGTGTGTGCGTGCACGAGATTCAACACTTTTATTATTAAAATATTTTAAGATATTTATTTAAGCAAATGTACATATACAGTTCTTAGATTTTGATGTATTTTACCTATAAATTGTTATTTGGTTTTGCTTTTATTCGCGCACAATATTTAATATGCGAAGGCTTTTGAAATCAAGGAAATGAAAAATAAAGGCAGAAACATCTTTTGTACTTGTTGTGCATTAGCTCTGAGTATGCAATTAGCTCTGAAAAGTGCGTATTTATTTATTTTTTTAAATAATTATTAAGATAAAGTTTTAGGAAATTATGATCTTTTGTTTTTCTGTATACATTCATTATGGCAGTATACTATTTAATTGTTCTAAATTTGTGCAATTTTTTATGGTAAATAGTTTTAAATAAGATAATTAACATTTCGTAAAAGTTTCAGACTATTAGATGAATATTATAGCATGATATTCATGGAATGAAAACTTCAAACTCATATTTCTCCATGTTGAATTTTTGTACATATACTATTATTCAAAACCCTAACGCTTTTTTGATAATTGAAGTATGGGTTTGAATATTTTTACACATGTTCTGAAATGTATGTTTTGTAAAACAGTGCATGGAATTAGCTCTAACATGTTTAGTACTTTTTCTAAAAAATTTCAAAATCAAAATTAATATTTTTTTATGAATTTTTGGAAATTTAACTATAAAAAAATTAATAAAAAATTAAAGATCAGCAGCAGAAAAAAACACATGCACAGTTTTATGTAGTATATTATAAGGTACTTGGAAAAAAATCTTTGAAAGAAAAGATACATATTTAAAAAATCCTTAGTGATTTAAAAAATGCTTAAAAAAGCTAAAAAATTTAAATTTTACAAACATTTTGCATCAAATTAAAAATGTTTTGTATGGAATTATTATTAAATATTAACCTTTATGAAATACAATTAAAACCAAATATCAAATATTAAAAATAAAAAAAATTATGAAGATGGTACCATATTGCCTTAAAAATACGAAATGCAGCTCGAAATTATATGTGAGTGCTATACGGTGTATTTTACGGTAGGTAGAACTATATAGTTATTTAATACGTATGCTAAGAAAACAAAATACGATTCCTTCATTTTGTGTTTTAAGCTGCTGAGAAATAAAATTTTAAAAGTACTTTTAATTGTAATTTTTTTATACAGGGTAGTCCCGAACTAATGGTACAAACTGTAAGGGTAGGTACAGGACATTGTAGAAATCTTTTATTGTATAGGAATGCATGGCGCAATTGACTCTGTGAGGCACAAAGATGGGGAATAAAAGTAAAATGAAATGAAGTTATATAGGTTGGTTGCGTTGCTGGTAAGGCGCAGTAGATGTCTAGCCGTCGTTCAACATGATGCATCTCAGTAGGGGAGATCGCTATTCGCAATGTACTGTCTTTTTTAGCAGGAGACCTTACGTATGCCGAAAATGCAGAAAAGCATTATATGTACGACCATGCAAATGGTAACGGCAGAGCTGCGCTACTAATGCATCACGCGCAGTTTCCTGATCGACGAATGTCGGATCACAAAATGTTTCAGTGGTTACATCGTCCTTTTCGTGAAACACGTACGTTCCACGTCAACATGCATGATGGTGATTGACGGTACCTGGAGAAAGGCATCTTGAACTCTGTGGCTGATAGACACGAGTCAAGTACAAGAACTGCTGCTCATCCCGTAAGTATGAGTCATCAGATCGTTTGTAGAATGTTGAACGAAAGTCGCTTACACTTCTTCCATTTTCAGCGAGTACAAACTTTGAAACCGGCCAGACTTTGTTCTTCAACTGCCAGTGGGTGGTACAGAGGTAAGCGTTACAGCTGGACTTCATAGTTCATATGCTGAATATTTATGAACAGTTATTATAAACATTACACTTAACAACGACGCTTTCAATAAACACTTTGTTTTTCTTTCATCTCTTATTTTTTGTGTTTGTTCCTCACCTGTCACACTTTCGCCCATACATTCCTATACAATAAATGGTTGTTACAATGTCTTACAACCCTTAAAGTTTGTACCATGATTACTGGATCTCATTGTATTCCATATATTTTACGCATTTTATTTTAAGCTTTCAGAGTTCTGTAATAATAATATAATTCATCAACTAAAAATTATATTCTTCAATAAAAATAAGGGATTTGTAACTATTTTGATTATAAACAGAAAGTATAGAAATAAAGAATATATGGAACAGAAATAGTAAACTACAAATAACTATATTCTATTTCAATTATGACTGATTATGTTAATTACGCACAGAAGTAGCAATTACTTTAGGAAAAGAGCGAAAAATGTTAATGAAAACAAAGTTTTGTTTAATCAAATAATTCTGAAAATCCCCCCCCCATGTCACACTTAGCATCATTTGGAGGGTAGCATTTCAAATTCTTTTTTTTAAAAGAAAATTCTCCGCATTGCGACGTTTGAAAAGATTTCAGAATTATCTTGAGAATTCATCAAACAATTCAGTGAATACTTAACGTAATGAATCTCTTTTCTTCAAGTCATCTTCCTTAATCTCTTCCCCACATAAATTAAGAACAGTCACTTCAGAAACTCTTCAAAAATCCGAAACACGTATAAAACTTTTTTTTAAAAATTTTACTTCTCTTTTTTCCTTAAGACATATAGACACATCTTGAAGAGGGGAAAAAAGGGCGACAGAAAGAATTTAAATTCCGAGACATTTTTTCATCCATTCGTGCTAGAAAGTTTTTCGATTAATTTCAATCTTTTATGCCAGGGTTAAGATGTAGCTTATGAAAGAAAACGTCAAGTTCCAACTGGTATGCTTCTGTAAACATTGATTAACACGAGCGATAGCTTCTGAATTATTCAAGAAACAAAGAAAAGAGAAGGAAATTTAAACATTAAATTGAATTCTTTAGATTGTCAGTCAAGCGCGAATATTCCAGGGAAGCAAGATGGATTTTTCCCTCGGATTCTTTTGTTTTATCGAAGGAGAAATAGATTCAAGTGTCCTGTTTGATTTGAGACCTTTCATTTTTCAATGGAAGTCCTTGAGAAGTTTAATTATATTCTTAGATTATATATATTCAAAAGGTTGGTTAAATAGGAAGATTTATTTTACGAATTCCTAAGAGAGGGCTGTGGAAATAAAGATTGTTCTGAAAACAATTGATATGAAATTCTTTTCTGAAGTAAATGTCAGAGATGGAAAGTTTTCAGGTAAATGTAACTGTACTTTGAAGGATTACAAAATTTAAATTATATTATATTGTATGCGAAAATTGAAAAATATCTGATAACATTATATAAAGGGTATCATATACTTTATTATATTATCTTGGTTAACGTTTTACTCATATTTATATATAAAAATTTATACCCTCATAAAATTGTACTATATATATATATATATATATATTTAATACAAGTCTTATATAGAAGAATATTAGTAAAAAAGTATTTAAGACAAAAGAAAGTCTTTGAAAAATGTATCTTAAAATAACATTGAATGTAGATTAACATGTAACAGGAAGTTTAAGTACGGACAATTAGAAAATACTGTATTCTTTACTAAAAAAAATTTAGTATAATATCAATGTGATGTACTCAAGAATTCCTGCTCCTGGTGTCACCTACCATTGTATTATATTGTATAACTGGATATGTGCATTGTTTTACTCGAACTACCAAAATCCAGGCACATTGAAGCTATATTCTGGTGCATTTCATACTTTGTGTTGTTTAGCTTCTATTTTACCACACACGTTTAGAAATGTTTTTAACCTAAATACTGGGCATTTAATTGTTTATAACAGTGTGACAACTACTGCGTATTCTGAAAACTTGCAACCTAAAATTTAGGAGCTGTCTATGCTTAAATTTGCACATTAATGTCGGATCTATTGATATATCGATAAGTTGATACTTCTTCACTGGTAAGCCTTCTGATTTATCCATTTATGTTAGAAACGTGCCGTTTACGAAATTTAGGATTTTATTTCATCCATGAAATATTTGTTTAAATTTATTTCAAACTGCCTTTAATAATTTAATCTTTTTAAAAAAATTAAAATCTTCTAAAAGGCTTTGGCACTTTGATTAATCAAATAGTGATTGTTTGCGGAACCCTTTTGGCAAAGTACCAGAGAAGCCTAGGCTTCCACGGAACTCAGGTTAAAGAACCTGAGATATATTATATTCATACAATAGAACTACTTTTAAATGTGGTTAAAATTTGTAACCTTACCTGGGTTCACTAGTTGGCTCAATAATAACACCTTGCTTTCTCCATATAAAAGACATTGGTCTGTTACCATATGAACTGCATTCAATTAATGTTCTTTCTCCCCGTCTTGTTCCAATAACTTTGAATTTGAAGTGAAATTGTGGAGCACCTGCACACATATAAATCTTTCTTTACAGTCTATTAATGATCATGCATATTATTACAAAAATATACTAAACAACATTACCTTCATATCCGTCATTTTATGGTGAAAAAAAATCGGAAATAACATGGAATTTACATAACACTTATAGGTATGTCAATTATATATGAAACAATATTGATTTGGTAATACCATAAGCTCAGTTGAGATGAAAGCATCCTAATTTATCATAGCTAAGCTGAATAACTTGAGATATAGTCGATTTTTCATAACCTCCATTTCTTGAAAATAATTGTTGTTCTACACTTGAGTAAATTTAATTTCTCGTAAATTGAAATTGGGAATAATTGACTAAATTTAATTTTCTTATTTTATTGACCTCATCTTCTAAAACTCTTTAATTATATTGATGAATTTAGAAATAAAAGTAATCTTATCATCAATAAACTTATTAAATAATGTTTTTAGCCCAGTGCTTTATAAGGTAATTGGCTTAATTTTGTACGTTTACTGATACAAAATAAAGCATTATCTTTTAATAGCTGCACAGGAATATATATCATAATCATACTTTCATTCATATTAGTGATTTTTAGATCCATTTGAGAATAAGCGTGAATTACAATAATAAAACGGCAGAAAAGACGTATTTAATGATTTTAATATCAGTGAGATTTCGGGGCTTATTGCTAGAATATTTCATAAAATTTCACGAATATTTTTGACTGAAATTTTATTTTATGAGAGAAGTAATAAAACTAAATCATTTTTGATGCCATAACATTAGCATTTAAAACTAAAAAGAACTTTCATGTAATATTTTATTGCTTGTATACATAAAAAATTAAACAAAATATATTCATCGATCGAAAAATTTAAAATTATAATGGTTTATTTTGTATAAGCAATAAATAAAGATGTAAGCTCCATGCATTTAAAGATGAATATTTAGCATATATTTAATATAAAAAGGTATAAAACGTCCACTGATATGTGGAACAGAATAATTTATCATTGAATGTCTATCGAGTATTAATAAAACACACGTATGTATATTGAAAAAAGAATTTCATTACTTGCCTGATAAGTAAAATGTTCCCCTAAATGCGTTTTTAGGTTTAAAATAAAAATTATCAGGTATGGGTTTGAAATTAGTATGAAAATTCATCTTTTTAAATAAGAAATTATATTAGTTTTGAAATATTAAATATGGTTGGGAAAATGTTTCTGAAAACTATTTTTACTTTAATGTATTTATTCCCTTTTATTTTGGTTACATTACTAGAGCTATCAATTATATAAATTTTTGGGTTTTCTTGAGAAAATTCAAGGCTTTATTGTAAAGAATTGTGCACAATACTGTTTTTCAAACTATTGCATATTGTTATCCACCATTTTCCACTTATTTCTGTCTTATCTTATGGATTGCACGTAATTCAAATAACGTAATAACTTGTATTTAATACTGACCATCAATAAAAATAATTTTTAACATTTTAGACAGTTTGGTATCATTTTTAGCCAGTCTTTATTCCACAGGAATAAATAGCAATGCGATGGAGCAATATCTGGGGAATATGGTGGCTGGGGTGAAACATAATATTTTATCATTTTTAAGAATTTTTCTCCCGAGAAACATGCAATCTAACGTTTTAATGTTGATAGTTTACTTCGTTGCACCTAGAATTATGGCCATTTTTTTCACTGAACAGAAGAAATGAATTAGTAAAGTTCGGCAGATTTCAAGTAAGAGTCGGTCGAAGCAGCTCTTAGCACACAACACTATATGAGTTACAAAAAATAAATGCCATGAGCTTCAAACCATGAATATTTGACCTTGCTGTCAATGTTGTTTGTTACATGCGACCAGGCAAACCTCACAATTTTCTGCAACCTTAGAATTGTCGTGTCATATCAATTTCTCCCTGTCATTGATGATACGATGCATAAAACCTTTACTTTTTTGACTAAGCCATTGTTCATATGTGAAAAATTGCCGTTCACAATTCGTATGGCCCTGTATATTTTTGAATTCGATTCGTACTGAGGGAAATTAAACGTTTGTATACAATTGCGCGATCATGCGCGATGTGTGTGCTAAGTCAATGATTTCGCAAAATCATCTTGCATTTGGCATGAATATTGTTTCAGTAATGATTGCTTAAAATTAATTCATAGTTGAGAAAGTATTGCAGGTGAAGTATTTTTGGTCTAGCTATTATTTTTCCTTGATGGTCTATATTTGTTCAATGAGATTCATGCCTAGTAATCTAGATGCCCTCAAAGCGATGCTCTACAAAACAATAGCGAATGGTTTGGGCTGAGTTCATAACGCATTGTCTCTTAGGGTTAGAGACAATACGTCCTAATTTTGCAAAGAAAATCCATTCATGGATGCAAATATTTTCAAAGTAGTTGTGAGCATACCCACTTATAGCCAATGTCTGGTTTAACTTACAGATATTGTCTGGTTTTAATATCAGTATGTCTCCTAGTACCTACCCTTAAGAACAGGTTACACCATTATAGGTTCAACATAAGCTTTCCCAAGTCCTTGTGGGCAGCCTGGGTCCATGAGATTGTAGTTCTGCTCCTCACACCAGCTTTCCAAGTAGCTTTAAACAACATAATTCGTGATTTACTTGAACAAACAACGTTCTTTCAGCAATCTAGGACTCATACAATATATTCACAATATCAGCAGAAACGATGTAACCCCTGGAGCAAGGGTACTCAACCTTTTTGACTGTTGAACCACATACATATGACATCCATTTTACGCGGACCGCATACATATGTTAGCTATTTCAAGTTTGTCGCAACATGAGGTTAAACAGGGGGAGGGTAGAAACCTTGATAGTTTAAAAGATAACCTTGAGATAACCTTGAAAGTTCAAAATATGGTAAATTGATCAAAATATTATACATATATAACTCCTGTTTTGCTATTTTCAATTATTATTTTTTTTACATTTTTAATTTGCAACTAACACTAAATTAAAAGATTTGAAGAAATAATCCTTCACAATTATTGTATCATTAAACGGTTTCAAATGATTACCAATAAAATACCAAACTTCTTAGGATGTCTTTGTTATTATTGTTACATTTCCATTGATAAAACACGTTGCTGTTGTTGCAAAGAACGTTCAATAAAGACTATTTATCACCTCTTGAACGAGGAAAAGTGTATTAAATGATTCCTGTTTATTGGTACATTTTAAAAACAACATTTTCTTGACAAATCAAACAAGCACTGATCCATATTTGTTTTTCACTGCAAAATAGTCAACCTTCAAATTGTTCGAATATTTTTCGTTTTCATGGTACGAAAGATTGTTCAAAATTAGTCCAACCCATAAAATTGTCACTTATCCACTGTTGTCTGTTATCTCTAACCATGGCCGTTTCAAATAGAAAAGGAATATTAATTCGCTGTCGTACGTCATCGACAGCAAAAACATAAAACTGATATACTTGATTAATTTTCAAAGAATTTACCAACAAATGTTTAATATATTGTGTTAAATAAAAAATTTCTAAGAGCCATGGGCCATGACCGTGCCACTTGAAAAGGCTCGGTGGGCCGCAGATCGAGTATTGCTAGTTAGTCAATAAGTAAGCTGAGGCTAGTCAATAAGTAAGGTAGTTGGCCTCTGCATTGTCAATGGTAATTTCTAAAATTTTACATTATTGACCCACTCTGGATTGGGGAATAATGAGTTTCCTAAGGATTTCCAAATTGTTCCATACGTCTAGTTTCAAAAAGCAGTCTACGCTCAGAGTCTATAATTCATGTCTTGCCACTATAATCACGTCAATTTGTTTTGTTTTTTTAATTATATGAGAACTGAGGAAAACCCAGGAAATGCAATGCTCATCTATACATTTTGAAACAATGCTACTACAATCTAAAAATTTGCATATTGGTGTATTTCATTAATATTGAAACTTAAGTGTATTTCAAATGAATTCTGAAAATTGTTTGCTTCCTTTTGCCTCCTTTTCAGAATAAAATTCTCAGTTCGACATTATTTTTCAGTTCCTATTATCGTTAATAAAATACTTTCCGTTCATCCATTCAAGTTCAAATACATTTTTTAAACTTATAGTGAATGGCAATTGATGTTAATGCAGGTTTTTTTAAATTCATTAACTAAATAAAAAAAAAGAATAAATATTAATGAGCAAAAATAATGGTCCAACAGCATATATGGAAAGAAAAATCGTTTGCTGTTGGCTCTGTAGTGCAATGGATAGCACGTTGGACCACTAATACAAAGATCACGATTCGAATCCCGCATGGGATGGCCTAGTTTCTATGAATACGATTTCTTCTTTACTATACTATTTTATTAGAATAATTAAATATAATTGAAGAATAAATATAGTAGCAAACAAAAATAGTCTAACACCATATATAGAAAGGAAAATGAGGAATATATATATATATATTGTGCAAGGAAAATCACTTCCTATTTTGTCACTTAATATTGCGATTGTGTCGTATGTATATACATATTTATGCATATTAATTGTAACTATTTAATAAAAAAGTATCTAAAATAAAACTTTTCTTTGTTGACCTAAGTAGGGGACTTCAAAAAAATCTTTTTTTATATATTTCGTGTTGAGATCTAGAACGCATTTTTGAAGCATGGATATTGTGTTCCTACCTTTCTAAAAGCGTTTTAAAATACAATACCTAGAGTTTTCAATTTTAAATACGAAGTCCTAAGTCTTCAGAATTTTTCACAGGCAGAAAGCTTACATCCTCTATTTAGTATGCAGACGTTGTGCATTCATATATGCTCCACGGCTGTTACCTTTCGGGTAAAACGTGATTTTTCATTTTTTCTTAGTAAATTATACATATATATTTGTTGAATGAGAAGAAGAGTGAATTATACTTAAGCAAAAAATATAACTATTGATTGTAGAATGATTCTGGAATTTTTCTTATTAAAAGGAGGTACACACATATATATATATATATATATATATATATATGTAAATTTATTTGAAGAATGATTTGAAGTTTTCAAATTAGAAAAAGGAAGAAAATATGTGACAAAAAGACTTCAGTCTAAGTAAAATTTAACTGCTTCTTTTTTTTTTTGATTTTTGTTATTAGAAATATATGTCTTTCAGCGAACATATTGTGACAATCGACTTTTGAAATTTCCGAAATTTATTAAATCACATTAAACACACTGTGTTTTTGTTCTTATCGTGCAAAATTTGTTAAAGATATGAAAGACATATGAATGATTAACGTCACTAAATATTTACCGAATTTTGATTAAGTTTTCTAATTTTTATACACAACTTAAAGACGCAATATTTTATCAATACTTATTTAATACTCTAACTTTTTGTCACTTTGAATCATAATTTATCGTATGAATACTTATTTTTTATAGACATATACAGCAAATGCATCAAATCTTTGTTCTTATAAATATGTTAAACGCAAGTGGTTATCTCGATATTACACAGATCGAAATAGATATAAGTAATATGTCTCATATAATAATTCAAGAATATTATTTTATGCTCTAAGGAAACAGTTTATTTGTTATCTTATGCAATAACTTCTATAAGATTATTTATAATTATGTTTTATCTTTTATATAATTTCATAGAAAAATATTTTAAATGCATGTGGCAAATTTCTATGATCATTCTTATTTGTATGTGTGTGTGTGTAATAAATAATCAACCTAGTAAAATAAATAATAAGTATTTCCATATCTTTGAAATGTGTCAACATTTTTAAAAGAACTTTTCATTACTTTAATATGGCTATGATTTAAAGTGAATGTTCAGATAGAAAAAGATAAAAAAAAGCAGAAAAAAGCGTATTATAAATTATGTTGACGTGTTGAAAGTCGATACGCCAAAAGCTTAACGCAGATTCGGTATTTATTTTTTAAAAGTATGTTCGGTTCTGTTTGGAGACCAATTATTTTAATGTTGTCATTAGTTTTTAATTATTAAATAAACATTTCTAATATAGCCTTAATCTCCTGTGCATCTTCTAAATCTTTTACTCAATTTTTAATATTTAGCATCTTTATAGTTTGTTGGCATATAAGTTTTGATATCAATATGATACAGTATAAATATATCAGAATGTTCTAAAAAAGCTTCAAATGCTTTCAAATGTGTTATAATTTAACAATGAAGCAAACAAGATTCACAATTTAAGAGAGAAATGTTACCATATAAAAATTCATTTTTTATTCACCTAGCAAAAATTATTTTGTGATATAAAATACATTTCATAACTTTTCCTATCAATAATTTATGTGTAATTTTTTTACAGTTTTACAAATTCAAGAAATCACTTGCCTTTAACTTTATTCATAATAACATATTAAATGGGTTTTAAGTAAATAAATCTTCATGTTTGTAAGGTTTGAAGGTATTTACACAAAACGATGGTTTTCACTATAATTTTTTAAATATTTATATTTGCTGAGGACAAATAAAGAGTTCTTGCGCAGAGCTCTGACAAAAGAATAAATTAAACATCCAAAGTCACAATACGTCACCAAACCTAAGTAAGTAATCCAGTTTGCTTCGAAACATTCTGTTCATAGAAATGTATCCAAAAATCGAGCTGAAAAAATTTGCATTCGGATCAGTTCTTTAACTCGGTCTCAAATTCTCCTTCGAGTAGACGAAATGTTTTCGCTTGATAATTTCGAAGACTGCTGCTTATATATTGCTGATTTTCTTTCACAGTGCAAAGTTCCTTCAAAATGAAAGAATTAAGCAGGGGTTTACTTATTTATTCCCTTTTCTCTCCTTTTGTTAGGGAAATATATGGCATTGTGTGGGACGCCCTGAGAAGCGAGACAGAAAATGAGAGTTAAAAAGTAATTTTTTCCCCTTTGATTTCAGCGTTCGTAAGCAAGGGATTGGAATTTACGATCTTTCCAGAATTCAAATATATAGTTAACAGACATTGCTCTTTTGACAAAATTTATTGCATGGGTGTCATGATTCTAGTTAGTTGTATGTGGATTTGAAGCCAGTAGATGTATTACAATCAATATTCTGGGTTTGATAAATTAGAATTAGAAAGTTTATTTTTTGTATATTGTATGATACTTCATGTACTCTGCACTGTAATTCTCAAAATCGAATTTCATAGAAACTTATGACTTATGGAAAAATGTTTTTACAAATTACTTTATAGGAGCTTTTTTATTAAAAAATGAATGTATCAATTAGAGTCAAGAAAATCATTATTTATATATTCTTTCGCCTTTCATGTATTTTTTCTGACACTATTTCTTATCTTATATTTATTAATAACAAAGAACTTAGTGAAAAAATGATATCAGAAATAAAACAGAAATTTACATTTTTTTGAAATTTCATATCTGCTTAGAAGATTCCCTATTGAAAATTGTATTTTAAGAAATTTATATATATATATATTCAAAATTATATTCGTAAAATATTTCTTTAAATATAAATTTAAATGTTTATTTTCAATGGGAATGCTACAAAATTCATATTTTAACCATTTCAATGGTATTTTTTTTTCAAAAAGGATTAAATTCATTTCATGAAATTCTCAATAATAACAGAGATAATATATTCATCATTCTTTGTTTCCTTATTTATGAAATACTACTCATTTTTGATTAAAAGCAAATTTTTTATGGGAATATTTTTTATGTATTTGCTAGGGAATGTAATCTGAAATTTTGATTAAAAATAATATAAAAACATTTCTCTTGAGCAAACAAAAACGTATTTTATTCGAAAAGAATTAATTTGATACAAAACCTTTAAAAAATTAAAGAAAAAGACAGTGTATATATACAATTTGTTTACTTTCAAATACACTTTCAAAATTTTCATTACGAAAATAAATATTTGCTACTTGAAAAAATTCTAAGTACGAAAATGTAACTATTTTGTTGATGTATAAACATACTTTTTGTGATATTGATAACAAGTTATACGTAAACAACCTTTTAATATTATAGGGGAACATATAGAATTGTAACAAAAATTTATTTTTAGACTTGATTAACTATTATATTATTCATATTTTCATAATTTATAGTGAATTCATATATCAATAATAAGATTTTGTTTTTTTTAAAAAAAAAATCTTACTCAAAACAAATCATAAGAATTAATAACAAACCATTATTTTAATACAGTAGTATCTGAGAAGCTGTTTCGGACTCAAATAATCTTATGAAATTTAGTATTTACGACTGTTTTGTAAAATTTATTTTTGCCTTACTAAGATTTTGAGCTGTTTTAAAGCGATTACTATAAGAAAACCTCGTATTTGTATGAAAGATACAAGTTTGCGTAAACATGTTAATAAATAAAATTATTAGACATCAGGTATGAAAGTATAAAAAAATTATTTCAAGGACAGTATAGCATGAATAAAAGAATAAAAAGAACACAATATAAAACAAAGCCCTATTTAAAACTAACAATTATAGGAATGATTTTAAAACAGATAATGAAGCTAATTAACAAAATTATTTAAAGCAAATTTTAATTTTAACATTGATTTATTATAATAGCTCTATCACTAAGGAAAATAACTAATATCTGGTAAAAGAAGCATTGCATTACTGGTATAATATTATAGCTTCAAAACTAGAGCACTTTTAAGTATTCACCTAAAATTATTATGATTTTATTTAATGTAACTGAATGGGAATTTTAGTTAGATTAGGTAAGAAAATATATAATAAAAAAAACGATATATCTCAGTAACTTGCGTTGAAGGGAAAAAAAACTATTTTGTAAAAGCAAATAATTTTGAAAAGTTTTTACTTGAAAAGTAAAATAAGATATATATTTTTTAATAATCTTTCTCAACATATCAGTTACATCTGGAAATTTCACATCTTTACCTGAATTTATTTTCTTATATGTTTTCTAAATCTTAAATATAATGAGTATTTTAGATAATATATTTAATTTTCTTTATTACAATTATCTTTTGTGGATTTCTACAGATATTTACATAGTTTCCTGCAAACAAAAATATTAAAAATCCTGCATTAATATCTGAATATTACAAATATATATATATATATATTACATTATTGTTAATTATGGTTATATTCATTATTAACCTCTCTTGCAAATATTTTTGTTTATACATATTAATATTTGTCTATTTCTTCCGGATTCCTATGGTAATTTAATATTGTAATTTCTATTCTATTGCTGTTATATTCACCCACGTGGGTTTTAGGCTTTGCCTTAGTTTATACTGGGAAGCTATTATGTAAAACAATTTCTGCTGCAGGAGAAGGTTGAGATCTCACAAACATTGTTTAATCCTGTGTCACTGTCCTAAACCAGTGACAGCTTGAGAAAATCATAATAGTTTTCCCTCTAGCTGCATTTCTTTTTGGTTTGTCATGGTTCCATGTTCTTGGTTCTTCCGGTCTGATCTTAGGATGCTTGGGATTTATTAGTCTTCTTTTGAATTATTTACTGCTATATATATATCTTTATATATATAAAATCTAGCGTCACAATGTTTGTCCTCATGGACTCCTGAACCACTTAACCGATTATAATAAAATTTGCACACCATGTGCAGTTCGATCCAACTTGAGAGATAGGATGGTTTTTCATTTCAATTTATCACGCCATAATTTTTTTATAGCCGGAAATGTGAAGAATCCTGAAAAAAACGTTGCCAGATTCCCGTAAGGGCTGCTCATTCGGTTCTCTCGACGTTATTTCTGAATTTCGTCAAGGTCATTCACGTTGCGTTAGCTTTGTGTTTGGAAGATGGGAAAAGTTGAGGTAGTTTTGAGTCTCGCTGCGTAGAAAAAGGGGAATTCCCTCACATAACCCATCACAACCGATGGTTTTTTTTATTCTTAAAGATTGATTTATTGAAGAACAGTAGAATATAAGAAAAAAAAATCATAAAAATTATAAGGAAATATTTTTAAATATATTTTTATCACATAGTATTATTTTCATTTTGAATTTCATACTGTGAAATGAATCAATATCGTTGCGTTTAAATTAAAATTATTTTTAAAACTTTTAATATCAGTGATTTAAAAAATAAAAAGCCAAAAACTTTTTTGAACAAACTTTAACAAACACTCAAAATACTTAATAATTAATAATTTTTCCCGTGTGTCGAACATTTCAAAAAATCCTCACAAGACCCCCAAGGGTGTTGCGGGGCGGGGGTTTAAGGGCGTTATAAATTTTTATTTTTAAGTTATTAGACGTACAGTCTTGAAACTTAGTAAGCAGATTCTTCTCATAGGTAGATATACGCTAAAAATGGGTTTCGTGAAAATGCCCCCAAGTGGCGTTGAGGGACTTAAGGGCGTTATAGATAATTATTTCTATTTTTAAACTATTAGACGCACAGTCTTTATAGAGTAGAGATCAGCTATAAGAAGGTTTTGTGAAAACAGATCTCTAAGTGGCGTTGCAGGGGAATAAATGGCGTAAGAGATAAATATTTTGTTTTTAAACTATTTACCTACCTGCTTGAAAATTGGTAGGAATGTTTCTTTCATGGAGTAAATATCCGCTACAAAACGGGTTTGGAGAAAATTGACCCCCAAGGGGTGTTGCGGGGGTTAAGGGCAGATATAAATAATTATTTCTTCTTTTAAACTATTAGACTCATAGTCTTGAATTTGGTTAGCAGATTCCTCTCATAGGATAGAAATACACTGCAAAATTTGTTTTGTGAAAATCGACCCCTAGGTGGTGTTGCGAGGGTTCAAGGGCGTTATTGATAATTTTTTTGCATTTTTTAATAATTGGACGCACAGTCTTCAAATTTTGCTAAGCAGATTCCTTTCATAGAGTGCAATTCCCCTACAAAATGGGTTTTGTGAAAACAGACCCAGAAGTGGCGTTCGGGGGCTCAAGTGGCGTTATAGACAATTATCCCCGTTTTTAAACTGTTCGAAGTACAGTCTTGAAATTTGATAAGCATATTCCTTTCGTAAAGTAGAGAACCGCTACATAATGGGTTTCGCGAATATCAACTACTAAGTTTAATTTCGGGAGATTAAGAGGCGTAATCGATAAATATTTCCATTTTTAAACTACTTGATCATCCTGCTTGAAAATTGTAGGTATGTTCCTTTCATGAAATGGAGTTCCTCTAACAAAGAGTAAAATGAAAATTGACCCCAAGATGTTTGCGCGGGTCAAGAGGAGTTACAGAAAAAATTCCTGTTTTTAATTGTTAGACCCATATACTTGAAATTTGTTAAGCATGTTCTTTTGTTGAATAGGATCCACTAAGAATAAATTTTAATCAAATCAGTTCTGGGGGGTTGCAGGGGTTACTGGGACGTATTGACAAAAAAATTACTTTTTTCGAGCTACAAGGACTATAATAATGAAATTTGGTTTGCGTTTTTCTTTTTGTTGAATTGAAATCCGCTAAGAGCGGTTATTTTGGAAAACGCTCTCAACGGGATTACGGGATATTGATAGTAAAACTTTAGTTTTTTTCTGTTAATTTAGACTTGAAATTTGGCTTGCATGTTCAATTTACGGAGTAGAGATCCACGAAAATTGGTTTTGTGGGAATCCATTTGGTTTTTGAGTTACGAAAGAGCAAACATCATTCTATGCTTCAATTTTAGAGATTTTTAGAAATACAAATTAGATGAGTTCTGCCCTTTTTTTTTTATCAACAGGTGACAGTTACAGGTATATGTATTATTTTCAATCTCAATCATTCTTAAATGCTAGGACTTAGAATCAATAATTTATACATATATATAA
>BMAO01003291.1:0-54103 GCA_019973975.1 Trichonephila clavata | reverse complement strand
GGGGCGTTATAGATAATTATTTCCATTTTAAACTATTAGACGCACATAGAGTAGAGATCAGCTATAAGAAGGTTTTGGGAAAACAGACCTCTAAGTGGCGTTGCAGGGGAATAAGTTGCGTAATAGATAAATATTTTCGTTTTTAAACTATTTGACCTACCTGCTTGAAAATTGGTAGGAATGTTTCTTTCATGGAGAAAATATCCGCTACAAAATGGGTTTGGAGAAAATTGACCCCCAAGGGGTGTTGCGGGGGGTTTAAGGTGCGTTATAAATTCCTATTTTTAAGTTATTAGACGTACAGTCTTGAAACTTAGTAAGCGGATTCCTCTCATAGGGTAGAGATACGCTAAAAATGGGTTTCGTGAAAATTGCCCCCAAGTGGCGTTGAGGGGACTTAAGGGGCGTTATAGATAATTATTTTCATTTTTAAACTATTAGACGCACAGTCTTTATATTTGATAAAGAGATTTCTTTCATAGAGTAGAGATCAGCTATAAGAAGGTTTTGTGAAAACAGACCTCTAAGTGGCGTTGCAGGGGAATAAGTAACGTAATAGATAAATATATCCGTTTTTAAACTATTTCACCTACCTGCTTGAAAATTGGTAGGCAAGTTTCTTTCCTGGAGTAAATATCCGCTACAAAATGGGTTTTGGGAAAATTGACCCCCCAGGGGTGTTGCGGGGGCGGGGGGTTTAAGGGGCGTTATAAATTCCTATTTTTAAATTATTAGACGTACAGTCTTGAAACTTAGTAAGCAGATTCCTCTCATAGGGTACAGATACGCTAAAAATGGGTTTCGTGAAAATTGCCCCCAAGTGGCGTTGAGGGGACTTAAGGTGCGTTATAGATAATTATTTCCCTTTTTAAACTATTAGACGCACAGTCTTTATATTTGATAAAGAGATTTCTTTTATAGAGTAGAGATCAGCTATAAGAAGGTTTTGTGAAAACAGACCTCTAAGTGGCGTTGCAGGGGAATAAGTAATGTAAAAGATAAATATTTTCGTTTTTAAACTATTTGACCTACCTGCTTGAAAATTGGTAGGAATGTTTCTTTCATGGAGTAAATATCCACTACAAAACGGGTTGCTGTGGTTCAAGGGGCGTTATTAAAAATTTTTTGCATTTTTAATTAATTGGACGCACAGTCTTCAAATTTTGCTAAGCAGATTCCTTTCATAGAGTGCAATTCCACTACAAAATGGGTTTTCTGAAAACAGACCCAGAAGTGGCGTTGCGGGGGCTCAAGTGGCGTTATAGACAATTATCCCCAGTTTTAAACTGTTAAACGTACAGTCTTGAAATTTGATAAGCAGATTCCTCTCATCGAATAGAGATATACTACAAAATGTGTTTTGTGAAAATCGACCCCTAGGTGGCGTTGCAGGGGCTCAAGTGGCGTTATAGATCATTATCCCCATTTTTAAACTATTAGACGTACAGTCTTGAAATTTGATAAGCAGATTCCTTTCGTAAAGTAGAGAACCGCTACAAAATGGGTTTCGCGAATATCAACTACCAAGTTTAATTTCGGGAGATTAAGAGGCGTAATCGATAAATATTTCCATTTTTAAACTATTTGATCATCCTGCTTGAAAATTGGTAGGCATGTTCCTTTCATGGAATAGAGTTCCTCTAACAAAGAGTAAAACGAAAATTGACCCCCAAGGATGGTTGCGAGGGGTCAAGAGGAGTTACAGAAAAAAATTCCTGTTTTTAATTGTTAGACACATATACTTGAAATTTGTTAAGCATGTTTCTTTTGTTGAATAGGAATCCACTAAGAATAAATTTTAAGCAAATCAAGTTCTGGGGGGTTGCAGGAGGTTACTGGGACGTATTGATAAAAAAATTAGTTTTTTCGAGCTACAAGGACTATAATAATGAAATTTGGTTTGCATTTTTCTTTTGTTGAATTGAAATCCGCTAAGAGCGGTAATTTTGGAAAACGGCTCTCAACGGGATTACGGGGATATTGATAGCAAAACTTTTGTTTTTTTCTGTTAGATTTAGACTTGAAATTTGGCTTGCATGTTCAATTTACGGAGTAGACATCCACCGAAAATTGGTTTTGCGGGAATCCACTTGGTTTTTGAGTTACGAAAGAGCAAACATCATTCTATGCTTCAATTTTAGAGATTTTTAGAAAATATAAATTAGATGAGTTCTGCCCTTTTTTTTTATCAACAGGTGACAGTTACAGGTATAAGTATATTTTTCAATTCAATCGAATTCTTAATGCTAGGACTTAGATATCAATAATTTATACATATATATAAGCAGTAAAAATTTATAAAACATCATGAAATACCCAGCGAAACGGGCGAGTAACAGCTAGTATATATATATATCCTACGCCAGTCTTCGGCATCTCTGCCATTAGTCGACGAGCAGCCCAATAAAATGATGACGAAGCATAAAAGAATTAAAGTTTGTCCCCGTAGAGTTGTCTACAAAAAACTTTAAAACAATAGGGCAACGTCTGAGGTGGTCGCCATCCATTTCACCCTGGTTGCAAAGAGGGCACTAAGCAGAACCCTTTACTCCAATGCGATGTAAATGCCTTTGCAAGTAATCATGTCCAGTAAGTAGACGAAAGCACGCGATTCCAACAGATCGAGGCAGGGAACTGGGAACTCTACCACTTTTGTTAAGCAAGATATTCCACCTTTTACCTGCAGCTGCTTCACATACAAGGAGACTCCACTAATTTGTAGTTTACTGTAAGTGATTCTTTTGATGTTACGCAGAGGCAAGGGAGAGTCAGGTGGGAACATGAGAGATCCCTCTTTAGCAAGCCTATCTGCTTTCTCATTTCCAGAAATGTTACAGTGGCTGGGAATCCATTGGAGGGCAATGCTTTCTCTAGACTTCCCAGGTTCAGCTAATTTCCTTCTACGGGAATTCACTAGAGCGTTTTCATTATATCTTGAGCTTATTAGAGACAAAATGGCAGCTTGAGAATCGATAAAGAATACAATGTTATGTTCAGATATTATGCTTTTCAATTTATCAATCACAAATGATATATTGCTGCTATCTCACCATCAAAATTGTCGCAATACTTTCCAACAAGATAACTAATACTGAAAGCACTTGAATAGGCTCTAGCACCTGCATTTTTAAAAGCATCTTCTGCTGAACCATCTGTGTATACATAGAACCATTTGTCAAGAGGATATCTGTAATGTATAGCAGCAAGGTCAGCACTTTTTAAGTCACTTTTTATAGAAAACTGTTTACCTACACTCCAAACAAGATCCAGGTGGCTCTGCAAAGTCATTTGTTACATAATAGGGTTAAGTTCCTGTGAGAAAACTTGGCGGTTGGGTGTAGGAATATCGAAAGTATCATAAAAATCATGAACAATTGAAAAGAAAGACTTATGAGTTTTTAATCTTTCATTTGTGGGTCTATAATAATATAGGAAATTGTTTCTCCTTCTCAAGATCTTTTCAACCAGGTTCAGGGCACTTCTTTGACTCCTTTCACTCAAAGGATCCAAATCTTTCTGGAGTTCTATTACAGCTATAGGGGTGGATTTGGCTCCACCAGTGATTAAACGCAACATGCTGTTTTGGAAAAGATTAAGCCTATTTTTAACAGAATCAGAGGCAGTTATTAAAACCTCATTTCCATACTCAACAACAGGTTTCACATAACACTTATAGGCTGTACACAAAACATCTTGAGTTGACCCCCAAGTTATATCAGTTAAACGCTTCAGCAGGTTAGATCTTGAGTAACCTCTATCAACAGTTGAATCTATATGCTTCTTCCATGTTAATTTAAGGTCTAAATGAATGCCCAAATAAACATTGTCAAATGTCCGAGATAGAACTTTTTTATCGTACTGAAGTTGGATGTCATGGAGAGAAAACAATTGAAAGGTGGTCTTATCAGTATTAACGGACATATTGCTCTCATAAGACCAAATGTAAAGAACGTGTAAATCCTGCTGAAGCACACTCTCCAAGCCAGAAATATCAAATCCTGTAGCACTCATCACCATGTCATCAGAAAACAATAAAATATTTATACCTGGAACAGATTTAGGAATAAAATCTCAAATCTTTAATCATTAGATTAAAAAGAATTGGGCTCAGTACTGCTCCCTGAGGCAAACCCTGTTTGGTTTGCCTAAAGCCAGACAAAGTATGGCCATACCTAACGCTAATAAATCTTTGGTCAAGAAAACTCTTAATCCTATTATATAGGTTACCAGAAATACCACTTGAAACCAGCTTTTTAAGCAATCCAGCTCTCCAAACTTTATCGAATGCTTTCTTAATGCCAACAAACACAGAAAGGGTACTTTGGATTCTCAGAAAGCCATCCTTTATGTCTTGAGATAAGCGGAGAATTTGCTCAGAAGTGCACCTATGTCTCTGAAAACCAGCTTGCCCTTCAGAAATTATTCCAATTTTGTCTAGAACATACAGTAATCTGTTAGCAATGATTCCCTCAGTTAACTTACACATTATATTTGTAAGAGTTGGACGGTAGCTGTCTATATTTTCGGCGGGTTTGTTAGGTTTGAGAATTGGTACGATTATAGCTTTTCTGCAAGCACTTTTCAAACCATTTTTCCAGGTCTGATTAATAAATGCCAACAAAGTCATTTTAGCAGAGTTTCCCAGATTTATAAGAAACTCTGGCAAGATTCCATCAGGGCCTGCACTCTTGCCTTTCACCAAGGTACTAATACCATTTCTCAACTCTTCTAAATTAAAGTCATCGTTCAAAAGTTGCTGAAAATCTGCTGAATTGTTGTTCTGTTGTGGTTTCAGATCACTTTTTAATATTTTAAAATTAGGTCTGTAGTTGCTTACCCTTGCATAGTGCCCGCAAAAGGCACTAGAGATGTCCTTATCAGAAGTAAGTTCTTTAGAACCTCTCTTTATAGGTTCATTTCTTAAAAAATTTTTATTGTTTAACTGTGACAAAAATTTATGAGCCTTCACTCCATCTCTTCTTAAGTCCAATTTTTCAAGGAAATTTTTATATGTAAAACGTTTAGCTTCAATAATTGATTTCTTGAAAGTAGCCTGTGCCTTACGCAAAGCTATGCAGTCTTTACTAAACCCAGTGTTGCGAGAGAGCTCTCTTGTTTCATCTCTGATCTCTTTTATCATAAATATTACTATGTAATTTATAATAATTAGTAAGAAGTCATACATACAAGTAATTAGTTTTAACTGGATTATTATTAATTTCAACTAGGTATAAGTAATCAGAATAAAAGGTAATATCAGGGTTAAAATTATTATTTCTACCAAAAACAATTCGATCGTCTATATATCTAAAAATGTAATAATCATTATTAATAATATTTTTATATTCATAAAATTCTGTCGTGCCCCTGTCCTATCTTGGACTGGGTTCACATTGCCCGGCGCGTCTCTAAGTGTGGAAGGAAACATATCATCACCAAAGAAAGCCATAATTACTAATATTTATTAACAACACACAAATACAATTAACAAGTTCACACTACAAGTAGAAACCATGGAGTGATTATCTTATCCCTATATTAATCCTGATACTCAAATCTAACATTCAATTCTAACCTTTAAATCTAATATTTCCTACTAAGTAATCTCAGCTATCAGAATTGACAAAGGAGACGAACCCTTACTAACGTCAGGTTGGTACTAAATCTAATCTCTTTGATTCCTTTAATGATTAGTAATATCAAATACTATCCAATACGCGCTAAGCTCGCTGAAGAGATCCGTAGTCGATACTTACATTTAATTTGGCAATTCCTTCTCCTACTACTTTCTTACTAAATCTAGACTATATATAGTCGAATTCATTAGCATATCACTATCTCGTGTTTTTCCCGAGGAGGCTGTGAAATAGAATAATTGCTGTCCCCAAAGTTACCAAAGAGGATTAATGGAAGATTGACGCGGATAGACCCGTCACAATTCTAAATATAAATTAGCCAAATTATTGCTAGCCTACTTGAGACAAACCTTTAGTTTGTGTATACAATGAACCATCAAAATTAATGTAACTTTCTCTTAAGACTAAATTTATGAAAGTTTTAAATTTGGGGGAATTAATAGTAAGGTTACAACTACTATGATTTTCTAAAATTACCTTAATAATATCAATTATATTAATGGAATTTGAGAAGATCTTTAAAATTAAAACTATGAACTGAATTAATATTTTTATTTTTAAAAAATCTATAATATATTTATTATTTTTAATTATAGCTTTATTGTTTTGCGTATTGATGATTTTTTGTATAATATTTTGAGGCATTTTACCTGCAGTAGTGATATATGTTTTAAAACCATTTGGTACAGTTCGAAATTTAACAGGTTTTTTATGGAATTTAAGTGTTAAAAATATATATAGAAACAATCTTAGAATGCAAAAACCCAATTTTCTGTATATAGCAATAATTCGATTGCTAATTTCTTTGTGTGACAAGTCCAATCAAGATTCATTGTTTAAAAAGTGTTCATTATAAATATTATTATAAAAATATTTACAAATTACAGCATAATTTCCAGGCACTTTGTCTATGTAAACAATAACAAAATGCTTTTATAATTCATAAATCTTCCTTTTTACATCTTTATAAGTAAGTTCAGAGTTAGAATAGTGATTGAATTTCATCAAGTCTTTTAATATATTGTACTTAAATTTGTGACGGATCTATACTCGTTTCTACTAATTTCTTCTTTTCTTTTTAAAACAAAATATTTATTTTAACCAACCTTCATCGAGAAACCAAACGTAATTTATGTAAATGAGGAATATTATATAAATTCGGTTTTAGTGAGTTCAAAGGGAGGGAAGTAAGAGGTTAAGTTAAGTTAAGTTAAGTTAAGTAAAGTGAAGGAAATAAAGAGAGCAAGTGATCTGTTGACACGTAGTTGCTGACAAGCTGAAATTGATACGCTTGATGTGTGCAAGTAGAAATGGTTAATGAAGCAGTGGAATTAAATTTTACAGAGCGTGGAGCCATCGGCGTTTGATGAAGCCAAAGAAAATACCTGAAGTTTGCAGTGAAGGATCCGACGCATTAAGGATTCAGGTACTGTACACTTGATTAAGTAAAAGTTGATTATTAGTGTGCGACGTAGTTGTAAATGAGCGTATTTAAGCTGTCTTAGATTCAGTTGAGGGTCTGTAATATTATCCCCGCATTAGAGTATCTCACATCTGCCCTCTACTATTGTTTATATACCTTAATTAAAATTGTGTTGTGTCTGTTTCATATTCTTTAATAAGAATTAATAAATCAAATTAAATTGGAAATAATGTCTTTGGATTATTTAGTTCCTCCTACACATCTAGCCGGGTTTACAGATAGAGAAGAGGGATCGGATGTAAGGGGATTGAAAGCTCAGTATTGTTAACAGAAAAGGGGAAAGTTGGTTGGCCACAAAACATGTTCAAACCCACTTTTATATACAATTTTTTATATATAAGCTGTCCTAAATCAGCAGTGTTTATAATATTGTGTAGAATACATTCCTTTATATTTTTTATATTTAACTCTATTATTTTAATTTTTCATATTTCCTTTTAAATAATAATGTCTGGTTATCTTGCAATTTCAATTATTTTCAGTTTTAATCATGTTTATTCATCTCTCTCTCTTGTAGAGAAATTTTGACTATATATATATATATGAACAACAGTCTTACTAATACAATACTTTTTATTAGCCCTAATGATCAGAAATTTAAACTTCAATGCCAATGTCCTTTAGGCATTACCTTTTTCTGATCGAATACAATTTTGTGATAAATTTGCATGCAGTATTTACAAAAGATAATTAAGTCATTGTTTACTTCAAATGGTTATTAGAAATATTTTGTTTAATAAAGATTATTGCAAAATGCATTCTACTTTTTCTTACACGATGAATACGTTCTTCGAAAACCCGCTTAAATAATGTGCAAGATTTGTTTTTATAATAAAAAGTGGGATGCGTTCCACGTTATCGAAAAGCCATGGAAGAAAAAATAAAGATCCTTATTTTATTCGGAAAGCCGTATAAAAAATTATGAAACTGCATAAGTTTATATCATCATGCACTTACGCATATATATGATAATTCTGCGTTTAATATTTTAATATTAAATTCATACATGCATTAGTTGTCAAACTAAAATAAAATTAGAGACATAAACATATATTGCTGAAAAAGGCAAAAAATATTGAATTAAAAAAGTCAGGAACAATTAGCTTGAATCTATTGAAGAGTTTCATCTGGTAATGTGCAGAGAGAATATTTCGACTTTTATCAAAAAATACCTTATTCATTGATTGAATATTCCAAGTTTGAAAATTTTTATACGATTCTTCGTACTTAGCTAAACAGATCTGCAGATCTTATTAGAATTTTTGGATACGTTGTACTTTTGAATCAGTATTTTTTTTTAAAAAAAACCTGTTTCAAATTTAAGGCTTTAAAAATTACACTAATTGTTGGGGAATATCCTCCTCATCTTATTGCGGAACAATCAACCATTATAGCGTTCGATTAGAACCATGAGTAAGGGGGAAAATATATCTAGATTTTACACCGAGTTATTTCCAAATTATATTCGAGTGAAAACGAGTAAAGTGTATATTTAAAAATTTCATCTCAAAATTTGAACCTCTTGGATTTAAATGAATTACCTTCTTATAAGTGTATTTAAAATGACTAACAAATATCCTACTCACTAGAAAAACAAGCAAAAAATATATTTTTTAATTACAAGTCTTATGATGGCTATCTTATTCTCAACTTTCATTAATTTTCAAACCGAAAGGAAATCCTCTTATTCTATTTTTCAAGGATTCTTTTCAAAAATCATTTATTTTCATACATTAGTTTATATTTTGGAGATTTCTATGTTCTCTCAACTGAATCAATTTATTGTTTTTTTTATTATGCCAGAAAATTTTAATTTTATTATCAAAACCTTTCAAAAGATTATTTGTAGATTCCACATTCATTTCATTTGAAAAAATTCCTTCTTACAAAATTTTAAGAGAAAAGAGAGTAATTCAAAGAGTTTTTGAAAATTAAGTTTAAAAAAGTAAACGAAATATCAAATCTTGATCCCCCCCCCCCCTGTTTATGCTATTCATTGAGAAAATTTAATTATTCAATGTTAAAAAATCATGATATGTTTTAAAAATTTGATGGCTGAGATATTAATATTTACCAGAAAATCTTAAGGAACAGCAGTATGTATATATTTAAACATTAAACAATATTTCCTTTAAAATATGGAAGAAAGGAACATAAATGACATTTTTTCACAAAATTTGTGGAATGAAATGGGTATTTACCTCAAGATAAAACTGGATGAGTCCCAAACTATCTATATATTAAACTATTGAATGTGTTTTCTTCTGTCCAACATTTTTGATACTCTCCATTGTTCTATGAGCTACGTTATGAGCCTTGTGATTGACTCTTCGCGCTTGAATATTTTGTTGTGTAGGATGGTAGCCATGGAAACAAAGCTTAGTTGACGCAACTAAGGTATCGAGAAACGCTATTCATTCCGCAAAGGTCGTTCATTGAGCTAACAGGACGAATGAAAATTGGAGTCATTAATCCTAAGCTGTCACGGGGGGGGGGGGGGTTAAGAATCCAAAATACCCATCAGCTGAATTATTTCAATGAAAAACTGTATTTTACTCTTGCACTTTAAACCTAGTTAATTTTTCAATATCAGTTAAATATTTAATTGGATTAATTTTAAAGAATAGGAAAGATTCATAACGTATTTAAATATTTTACTTTATTTGACCTCATGGCATTAGAAAAACTATTTTCCGGAAAAAAATAAAATTTTAAATCCATCTATTTATTAAAAAAGGTCATCTTTTTTTATTTTTTGAAAAAGTGAAGATATTTTAAACATCTAATTGAAAATTAGCAGTCCTAAAATGTGATACTTTTTTTTCAATACATTTCACTGAAACAACAGAAATAAAATGAATCACTGGAAACAAAAATGTGATTGAATTAGAAAAAAAATGCTTTTATGAAAATAAAAAATTTGTAATGGATTCCAAAAATTCAAGCAAATAACCTTCTCTAGTATTCAATTTTTTCGATTATCTCAAATTAGAAGTTTAGTTTGCTCAGTTTAAGAAAATCCTTATTCGATAGTTTTCTCTGTTCCGATGTGGAAAGCGAGGGTGGGCATTGGTGTCGTCAGCTAAAAGTGTTCATTTCTTTGGACAGAGATATTGACTTAATGCAGATGACAAACGAGTGGACAGCAACGTGAATGGAAAACCAATTGCCCTACCATTCAGGAGGATAAGGTAAAATAAATATAATCCCGTAATTATTCTTTTACCACATGCTCTACTATTTTAGAAATAAGAAACTCCGGTCACGAGTTCTCTACCTTAAGCCCGGCCCCAAATGTAACATTGAAGTATTTTTCCTAACTTGATTAAATTAGGCACTAATGAGCGAATTTGATAAATATTTGAGTTGGAGATTCACAATGCTCTACTTAAGTAAAGGATGAGAATAAAAATTGGACTTTTTCTTAATTACACTGCTGTTTGTAAAAAAAGGCAACACCATGAAGGAATCATCAGAATTAAATGAACTTTGCAGCAAATATCAATTATAAGATGTTACGTAACATAGTAAAGTTTCAGAGCCACGGCGCATGCGTGGCGTGCGCAGCGCCCTTTGAACTGATGCTGAAAGCGTATAAATAGAGGGCTGTAGCGGGGTGATAAAATTAGGAAGCGATTATTTGTTAGGGGTGAACGTTTAGTGAGACCTAAGTATGCCTCCTCGACGAAATGAAGAGAAATTCCAACAATTTACGGAGTTTCAACGGGAGAGGATTATCGGCCTTCCCGAAGGAGGATTTTCCTATCGCGCAATAGGAGCTCGTGCGCAGCGGAACAGTTCCACAGTGATGCGAATTTGGAAGCAGTGGACCAACGAACACCGAACAACTCGAAAAACTGGCTGTGGACGACGGAAGGTGACGTCAGCGCGCGACGATCGACACCTGCTCCGCACGGTGGTGAATGACCGTATAGCTTCCTCAAGGCAGTTGGCAGCAAGTTGGTTTACTGTTACAGGTGCACTAATGTCTGCTTCGTCAATTCGTCGACGTCTGCTGCACCGTGGATTGCGTGCAAGGGTGCCTTTATACAGGGTGCCTTTATACTTTTATGCCTCAAGGCAAACCATCGACAACTGCGCAATGGGCTCAAAAACCTAGAGCCTGGAAGTTGATTGGCACTAGGGTTTCTTTCCCGGGAACCCGGAATCCCGGGTAAGAAACCCTAGTAATCCGGGAAATCATAAGATTTTTGTACTTTTTTTCTATTCCCGGGAATTAGACTTCGTTCCCGGGATTTCTCGGGAATCACACGGAAGCCCCGTGTGATTATCTATGAGGTAGCTATTTTTGACTTGAACTTACATGTCAATCTCGGACATGGTTAACTGAACCTACTGTGTCAATTTGCGATCGTTCACCCCAAACTTCCACACGAAGGAATGTTCGTTACCCCAACTGTGGGGTAAGAGTGTAATATGAGAACTTGGGGGGTGAGATTTTTTCCACGGCTAGCCTTGGATGTATCGAGCTTGGTTAACGAGAAATATTGGGTTTTTAAAGCAATCGCATTTCGTGACTGCACTAAGTGATCGAAGTTCCAAGATCTAGATTTATGTTTATAATGTAAGTACTAATACTTAAAAATATTATTTATTAATTCTTTTTTTAAAAAAAAAATTCGGATACTTGTCTTTATTATGAGCTATTTAATTAAATCAGCAATTTGAAGAAGGGAATGAACCCACTAACTGTTTAGGGGAGAATATTTTAATAAAAAATTGCGCAATTTTTCTTATTTATTATTTTTCTAAACTTGACTTTCGTGTGAGATTCTTGTGTTAATATTTATTTATATTTATGTAACAATAATACAGCGATTCCAAAAACAAGAAATCAGTTACACAAATAAAATATCTTAAATACAATAATTGATATTTTTAGCGTGCATATAATCGGCACTTCAGCAGCAAATGAGTTTTCAAGTATATATTAATATTTATCTCTTAGTAGCAACATTAGAGAAACAATTGATTCAGCTTTGACTGGTTAATTTTCAAACACATGTAAGTCAGTAAGGGAACATTAATTTTAGTAATTATTTTTCAAATGGGAATTTTTTTATCGAGATTTTTAATTTACAAAATCTTAACTGTAACATCTTTTCCATGCCTGACTGAAAAAAGTATAAATTGCTTATGCTTTCTGAAATCCTATTTCAAAAAAGAATAATTAATTTATTATATATTTTTTTGTACTTTTTAGCTCATTATATGAATAAGAATTAATTTTGTAATTTATATGCATTATTATTTTATATAATGATTATTGATTTTATTTAAAAATAACTTGCTTTTAAATTTTTTAAAATTTTTATGTATTCCCGGGAATCCCGGGAACGACATTTACACTCCCGGGATTTCCTGGATATTCCCGGGAATGGAAAAACCCGGGAAATCAGAAACCCTAATTGGCATCAAGTTGTCTTTACAGATGAATCACGCTTCAATTTGTGGGACAATGACGGCCGCATTCGTGTTAGACGTTATGCTGCAGAACGTCGCTTTCCGAAGTGCGTTATCGAACGACCAAGTGGCCTAACAACCGAGATATGGTTTGGGTTGCGATTTCGTAACATGGACGATCCAATTTGCTACGAATTGAGGGTAATCACAATAGCAACAGGTACATCCGTGAAATGCTACAGCCCTGAAGTCGTTTCCTTCCTTCAAGGCATCCCTGGAGATTTCTTTCAGCAGGATAATGCACGCCCACATATTGCAAAGACTGTTCGAGATTTCAGTTCAGCCAAACACATGCAAAATTTCTTCCTTGACCTGCTTATACGCCGGATATGTCGCCTATTGAGCAGGAGTGAGATTTGGTTGGTCGGCGTTTTGCTCGTGATCCACGTGCTGCAGCTTCAAAAGATGAACTTTTGCTGCGCATACAAGCAATATGGAATTTTCTTCCATAAGCAGTCATTCAAAGCTGTTTAATTCCATGCCACGTCGTATAGCAGCACTTTTTGCCGCGCGTGGTGGCTACACCAAATACTCATTTCGGACACTTAATATTGTTTTTTTGCTTTGAAAATTTCGTCATTAATTTGTACTAATACAAGTCGTTTGTACATTAAATTTCATTTAATTCTAATGATTTCCTCATGACGTTGCATTTTTTACAAACAGCAGTATAATTTAATCTCAATTTCATATGAATCAAATACAAATATCTTTAACACACTACATCAATTCAAGCAATTTTCACAATTGCTTTGGATAATCTATATATATAAAGGAGAAAAGCGACTCACTCACTGACTAACTGACTAATCACGATATCTCTGGAACTATTCAACCTACAGACCTGAGATTCGGTAGACATGTTCCTTTCATGGAGTAGATATCAGCTAAGAACGGATTTTCCAAAATTCGAAACGCAAGGGGCGTTACGGGGGATTAAGGGGCGTTATAAATAATTGTTTCCATGTTTAAACTACTCAATGTACAATTTTAAAATTGGGCAATCAGATTCCTTTCATACAGTAGAGATCCGCTACCAAATCTGTTTGGTGAAAATCGACCCCCAAGTGGCGTTGCAGGGGCTTAGGGGGCGTTATAGATAATTATTTCCATTTTTAAACTATTTGACGCACTGTCTTTAAATTTGATAAATAGATTCCTTTCGAAGAATAATGATCAGTTACAAAACTGGTTTTGTGAAAACAGACTTCTAAGTGGCGTTGCGGGGGATTAAGGGGCGTAATAGATAAATATATCCGTTTTTAAACTACTTCACCTACCTGCTTGAAAACAGGTAGGTAAGTTTCTTTCATGGAGTAAATATCCGCTACAAAATTGGTTTTGGGAAAATTGACCCACAAGGGTTGCTGCGGGGGCGGGGGATTTAAGGGGCGTTATAAATTCCGATTTTTAAGTTATTAGACGCACAGTCTTGAAACTTACTAAGCAGATTCCTCTCATAGGGTAGAGATACGCTAAAAAATGGGTTTCGTGAAAATTGCCCCCAAGTGGCGTTGCGAGACTTAAGGGGCGTTATAGATAACTATTTCCATTTTTAAACTATTAGACGCACAGTCTTTATATTTGATAAATAGATTTCCTTCATAGAGTAGAGATCAGCTATAAGAAGGTTTTATGAAAACAGACCTCTAAGAGGCGTTGCGGGGGATTAAGTGGCGTAAAAGATAAATATTCCCGTTTTTAAACTACTTCTCCTACCTTCTTGAAAATTGGTACGTAAGTTTCTTTCATGGAGTAAATATCCGCTACAGAATGGGTTTTGGGAAAATTGACACCAAGGGGTGTTGCGGGGGCGGGGGTTTCATGGTCGTTATAAATACCGATTTTTAAGTTATTAGACGTACAGTCTTGAAACTTAGTAATCAGATTCCTCTCATAGGTTAGAGATACGCAAAAAAATTGGTTTCGTGAAAATTGCCCCCAAGTGGCGTTGCGGGATTTAAGGGGCGTTATAGATAATTATTTCCATTTTTAAACTATTAGACGCACAGTCTTTATATTTGATAAATAGATTTCTTTCATATGAGATCAGCTATAAAAAGGTTTTGTGAAAACAGACCTCTAAGTGGCGTTGCGGGGGATTAAGAGGCGTAATACATAAATATTTTCGTTTTTAAACTACTTCTCCTACCTGCTTGAAAATTGGTAGGAGTGTTTTTTCTTGGAGTAAATATCCGCTACGAAACATGTTTGGGGAAAATTGACCCTCAAGGGGTGTTGTGGGGGGTTAAGGGCTGATATAATTAATTATTTCTATTTTTAAACAATTGGCCGCACAGTCTCGAAATTTGGTACGCAGATTCCTCTCATAGGATAGAGATATACTACAAAATGTGTTTTGTGAAAATTGACCCCTAGGTGGCGTTGTGGGGATTCAAGGGGCGTTATTGATAATTTTTTTTTTTTTTTTTGCATTTTTAATTTATTGGACGCACAGTCTTCAAATTTTGCTAAGCAGATTCCTTTCATAGAGAGTGCCATTCCCCTACAAAATGGTTTTTGTGAAAACAGACCCAGAAGTGGCGTTGTGGAGGATCAAGTGGCGTTATAGATAATTATCCCCATTTTTAAACTATTAGACGTACAGTCTTGAAATTTGACAAGCAGATTCCTTTCGTAAAGTAGAGAACCGCTACAAAATGGGTTTCGCGAATATCAATTACTAAGTTTAATTTCGGGAGATTAAGAGGCGTAATCGATAAATATTTCCATTTTAAAACTATTTGATCATCCTGCTTGAAAACTGGAAGGCATGTTCCTTTCATGGAATAGAGTTCCTCTAACAAAAGTACAACGAAAATTGACCCCCAAGGATGGTTGCGAGGGGTCACGAAGAGTTATGCAGAAAAAAATTCCTGTTTTTAATTGTTAAACCCAAATACTTGAAATTTGTTAAGCATGTTTCTTTTGTTGAATAGGGATCCACTAAGAATGTATTTTAAGCAAATCAAGTTCTCGGGGGCGTGCAGGGGGTTACTGGGACGTATTGACAAAAAAAATCCTTTTTTCGAGCTACAAGGACTATAATAATGAAATTTGGTTTGCATTTTTCTTTTGTTGAATTGAAATCCGCTAAGAGCGGTTATTTTGGAAAACGGCTCTCAATGGGATTACGGGGATATTGATAGTAAAACTTTTGTTTTTTTCTGTTAGATTTAGACTTGAAATTTAGCTTGCATGTTCAATTTACGGAGTAAAGATCCACCGAAATTTGGTTTTGCGGGAATCCACTTGGTTTTTGGCAAACATCATTCTATACTTCAATTTTAGAGATTTTTAGAAAATAGAAATTAGATGAGTTCTGACCTTTTTTTTTTTTTTATCAACAGGCGACAGTTAAAGGTATAAGTATATTCTTCAATACAATCGAATTCTTAATGCAGGACTTAGATATCAATAATTTATACAGATATATAAGCAGTAGAAATTTATAAAACATCATGAAATACCCAGCGAAGCGGGCGGGTAACGGCTAGTAAATATATATATATATACATATATATGTATAAATATATATATATACATGTATATATGTATAAATATATATATATATATATATATATATACACTGGTGTCCAAAAGTTAAGCATAATTGATAATTATGTGAATAAAGAAGGAACTGTAAATCAGAATGGCAGGAAAAGTGATATGCAAGTGTAAAATGGTTATAAAATAAGGAAGAAAATCAAAAGAATGATAATAATTAATTTTACTATCCAAAGGTAGCAGTTTGAAAGAAAACTGAGCATAGCAAGGATTCACACTTTAAAGAAAAAAATAAAGAAAACATTAAATAAAATACTGATGCTGCAGTTTAGTAAGGCGTGTGGGCTCCTCTCTCTGACAGCCAGGCACGCTGCACAGCAATTTACCATACTTTTTATGAGATGATGAATGAGTTGTTGGCTCAAACGGTTCCAAGCTTCTTGGAGGGCTCTCTTCAGTTCTGCAACGGAGCTTGGTGAGTGCTAAAGGACTGCATTTTGTCTCTCTAGCATATCCCATACATTCTCGATAGGATTTAAATCATTGGAGTTCGCAGGCCACGACATGCGCTGTATGTTTTCCGTTTCAATGAAGTCATCAATCAGCACCGCTCGGGGACATGGTGCATTATCATCTATGAATATGAAGTCAGGACCGACAGCACCTCGAAACAAGTGAACATAAGGCTCAAGAACTTCGTCTCTGTATCTTTGAGCAGTCATAGACCCCTTGTCAAAGAAATTTGAGGTCTGTGCAGCCGTCCATCATGATGCCTGCCCATACCATTATTGCCCTTGATGGAAAATGATGTCTTTCCATTATGTTTCTTGGTTCAAAATGCGTTCCACGTTCTCTCCATATCGTTAACCACCTAGAATCACTACTCAGACTAAACCGGGACTCGTCACTGAACATCACATTGGCTCACTCTCCCACACTCCAATGTTGATATTTCAAACTCCAGTTTAAACGAGCGCGTTTATGCGCAGACGTGAGGGGAATGCAAATTGCTGGTCTTCTGGCATACAGGGCAGCATAATTGAGTCTCCTGTAAACAGTTTGTCTCGAAATTCGTATTCCTGTGTCGACTGTGAGTGCCGAACCCAGTGCTTTGGCAGTACTGCCCCTCTGACATCGTGCACTTATTACCAGATATCGGTCTTGGCGAAGGTTGTGACTCTTGGTCGACCTGATACTGGTTGTCGGGTAACATCTCCTGTTCTTTGCAACTTCTGCCACAGTCTTGAGATCACTGACTAGTCCACATTCAGAATTCGAGACACTTCGGTTTGTGATCGTGAGAATTCCAGCATTTCAACGATTCTTCCTTTCGTAAACATGCCCAAATGGCGTCTTTGTGACATCATTCACTTTGTTTGATGGTTAACAACGTTCCTTCGTACAGCAGTTGCACGAAACTTGTCTGAACTGCCTATGCTGCGTGAATCGGTTTATCCGCGTTCCGCACATGCACCGGCGTTTCGCGCAGGACGTAGTCGACTGAAAAGTTTTGCCCAATGTTTCTTTTTCAGCTAATTAATATCCGCAAGAAAATTGGAATAGTTTTACGAATATTTACTCCGTGTTTTTCGCATTTTACGATTTATGCTTAACTTTTGGACACCAGTGTATGTATATATATATATATATATATATATATATATATATATATATATATATATAGGAAGAGAGGGAACTAATAATAGGAATTGAAAAAAGTGTGATAGGGTGCATTTGTTTCATTGCACTGATTCTAAATTTACATGCGCTTGCAGCTGCGAATGATTTAAAATTAGCACAGCAAATAAATTGAATAAATCTGTCACTATCTTTTTAATCTATGTTTATTGATTTTATATATGGCGTGATTTATAACTTTTCTGAGATACAAAGTTAACTAATGAATGCAATCCTTTTTACAAGGTGCAGGACCCCGTTAACCTCCATTCCTACAATGTAAAAACAATTGCCCACTCTTAAGTTAATGCATTCTTATACATGTAGTATTCGAATTTCTCATGTTAAATCAAAATGGACCCTTACAACAGAATTATTATTTCTTACAATAATTCGATACTCTGAAAATTAACAAAATATGAATAAAATTTTGCTTATAAAGGTAATTTAGGCTTCATATAAAATGTAAGAAAATAACGCTTGGTTCTTTTTTATAAAGGAATCTCTTTTGAATCAGATGATTCATTAATGAAAATTTACATTATTGGACTATTATGTTACATGACTTCATAAAAAAGGGTTCTGTTCAGTCATTTCTAAATATAAAAAATTATACAAACTTTATTCTACCTCACCTGAAATGGATGAAATTATGGTGCGCCTTTCGGAATTTCCATGAAATTCCAAGTACTTGGTACTAGGTACTTGGTACCTAGTACCAAGATTTTCCCGTTGGTGGGAGGAAGCTTGCCGCTTTCTAAAAATAACGCACCCAGATATATATAAGAAGGGTTTTATCTGACAACAAAATATATTGAAAAATGTTTGATATTTCAATACAGAGCAGGGCCTATATCAATTAGATAAATAGTAAATTTAGGCTAGAAAAAGTAGAAATTGCAATTTCAAAATGATTTTCCTTCTGAAAACAAACCTAGATCGAGTGAAAAGGATTATTATCAACCCTTATATATATAATACATACATATATAACGCACATATATATATACACTGGTGTGCAAAAATTAAGGACGAAGTCGAAAAATTAGCGTATCAGCTGAACGACGAGGCAGAGCGGACAGAAAGACCAATCAGGAGATTAAGTGAGGTGATGTACGGTAGCACATGCGCAGATATGCAGGTAGACGTAATAGGGGAGTGTCTGAGTAGTAAAAATGTTGTCGGTGTAAGATTAGTATTTCTGGCAAAGAGATTGCACACCGTATAGCAGTTAAAATCACACCGAGTAGCTGCCTCAGCGAGAAATGGCGAATAATCAATCTGTTAGACGACATCTGGATGCTTTTACCCGAGGTCGAATCATTGGGAAGTTGGAGGAAGGTCGCAGTGTGACAAGTGTGGCTGCAGAGTTCGGAATTGCTCACAGCATCGTTTCACGACTTTGGAGACAATTTCAAACTACAGGAACAGCTATCCGGGGGTTCAGTAGTGGTCGTCCACGAGGAACCACACCCGCAGATGACCGGTATATTGCCTTACAGGCCAGAAGAAACAGGCGGCAGACAGCGGGAGAAATCGCTAGACACACGACACAGGCGACTGGACGACCGATATCGCATTTTACCGTGGCCAGAAGACTGCACGGTGGTGGTCTGTTTGCACGACGCCCTGTACGATGTGTACCTCTAACGCCTGCCCATCGGAGAAGGCGTTCTCTGTGGTGCCGGGAATACCGGAATTGGAGAGACAATGAATGGGGACGAGTACTCTTTACAGATGAGAGCAGATTCAGTCTGAGTAGCGATTCTCATCGCATACTCATCTGGAGAGAGCGGGGAAGCCGCAATCATCCCTCGAACATCATTGAAAGGGACAGGTATGGAGGTGGCGGTGTTCTCGTTTGGGGAGGCATCATGCTTGGTAGTCGTACAGACCTTCACATCTTCGCAGCAGGTTCAGTCAACGGGACCCGTTATTGTAACGAGATTCTTCTTCCATATGTGCGTCTTTTTAGAGTCGCTATGGGTCCGCAGTTCCTTTTCATGGACGACAATGCACCATGTCATCGCACAGTAGCTGCTGAACAGCTCTTAGAGAGTGAGGATATTGAACGTATGGATTGGCCGGCACGATCTCCGGATCTCAATCTCATCGAGCATATATGGGATTTTCTAGGCAGACGCTTGGCAGCTCGTACCTTACCACCAGTAACGATTCCGGAGCTTCGATTGGCGCTGCAAGACGAATGGGCAGCAATGCCTCAACAACTCATTGACACCCTCATTCTCAGCATGGGCAGACGCTGTGAAACCTGCCTAGCAGTCAGGGGAGATCATGTCCCTTACTAAAGACAAGATATTTCTTGCTGGACACCCATCACAGAGATGTTTCGGCCTTCAGTCGCATTGCGCTCCATGCTACTTTTTCAATAAAGCTTCTTTTTATCCCTCTGATTTCTCTTTTAGTAAGTGTTGCTTACATTACTCATGTCCTTACGTATTGGGGATCTTACGGTATTAAATATGTTGATTTGGAATGCTTTTGTACAAAGTTATATTGAAAAAACCGTCTCGTCCTTAATTTTTGCACACCAGTGTATATATATATATATATATAATAGTATATATATATATATATAATAGTATATATATATATATATATATATATATATATGCTCGCTTAAAGAAATATTTAAGAAAAATGTAAAGCGAATTTGTAAATTTTTAAACGTTTTATTCTGTCGAATTGAATATAATATATTTTACCATATGAAGAAATAGTTTGTGTATTCCATCAGGAATTTCGTAAGGAGGATTTTTTATAGGAACTTCAATCTCGAAAAGCTTAAATTGTCAAACATTGCGAAATTTACAACGAATTATCTTTACAGTGCAATTATTTTGTAAGAAGTCCTTAATAGTTTGAGTTATTATTATTATTACCGTTTTCTCAAAAACGTACATTACAATGCTCCCAGCGAATCACAGTTTTTTTTCAAAACACTTTTGCAAAAAAAAATTTATTTTTTTACTATACCACAAAAAATTAATAGGCTGTCACATGGTGTTTGTGAATCAATCATTTATAGCAGAGGCAAGCATAAAGTTGATCGCGATCAACCAGTGAATCTCTAAAACATTTTGGTGTGGCCCCTTTCACTAAGACTCGTATACTGAAAGAAACATATTTATGGAACACCGACACTAGCTAGAGTGAGGAATCAGCTTTTCACGTGACCTTCACTAGAAGCAAAAGGGGGATGCTTAACAAGCGATGGGGAAAAAAGCGATCATCGCGATGTCAGCCTTAGAAATGAGTATTACCCCACACACCGAATGAAGTGGAGAATATACGTTGATAATCAGCTCTTTCCACGAGAGCATGGGATAGGTATCTGAGACATTACCCAATACCCTGCGTTTCCGGGGACACTGCAACGATATGGTAAGCACATGCGTGGGTTACAGATCCATCGGCTTATGTATGTTTGCTGCTCGCTGTATGCTAAGTCCACCTCTAAGGTCTAACAGTCGCTCATAGTTATTTAAGCATTCAACTTGACAATTTTGTGCTACTTGTGTTTTTCTAGTAAAAATATTAATCTGTCATATTTGAAAAGAAGGGTGCAATGTCGAAAAGAACTGTTAAGAGAAGAAGAACGTACAATTTTAATACAGAATGGGAAGAAGAGTTTTTTTATCACTATCGTGAGCGCAAGATGTGTGTTCTATACATATTATGTACGTAAAATGCTTCCAAAAAAAATAGGAAAAACGTTGAAAAGCTTTTCAAAATCATGCATTCAAGTTTCGATACAGATTTTCCGTTCAAAAGCGTATTGCACAAACAAAAGTTTAAAGAATTTAAATCGTATTTTATTAAACCCAATATTATACCTAAGGCTACAACAGTTACATCTTTTGTGAGAGGAATGTGCTAGCAAAATATTAAAATCCTATCAGAGATGGATAAAGGATTTTTTAAAAAAGCGGTTCTGGAAGACATCTATTCTTCTTTGATCTATTCAAGAAAAATAATGAAACTATTTCCGCAATTAAAGACGTATAACTTCCGTGTAGAACTGTCATGCGCTGTACAGAAATGACGAATTCCGATCTAGCTGATTAGCTGACCGAAGATATTACTAAATACATTTGCCTTTCCTTGTAGTTAGTTCTACGGGCAGGATTGATATTTCTCAACTTTGCATTTTTATAGGAATCGTTTTTAAGGATATTAGTGTAAAAGAAGAATTATTACCTCTAAAGAAGAAAACACGAGGTAAAGATGCCTTCAAAAATACATAGGGCAGAACAAAATTCCAATTTATAAAGTTGGATCGATGACAACCAATCAATGACATACAATGAATTTTCGATTATGTATATCAGAGACGATGACTTACCACATTTCTTTTCGTATCATTGCATTATTCCCCAACAGGATCTCTGCAGTAAAATTCTAAATCACGATGTGGGAATCGACATGAAAATTATCAACTCAATTCAAAGAAAGAGAAAAATGTCTCGGGACCAACCGGAAGAAAACGAATCATTACGTGAAAAATTGTTATATCATGTAGATGTTCGATGAAATCGGAGCATATTCTTGTAGTTCAGGGACCTACTACAAGTGGTAAAATATTTGATAGCAAAAGATGAAGCGTTCGTCGAATTTAGTGATGACGCTTGGTTTGATGGATTTAGCTTTTGGTGTTGATATAACAAGCCATCGTAATGAATTCAACTCACAATTGCAAGGAAAAAATCTAATAATAGTAGCATTGAATGGATTTGGTAATAGTATCAAAAACAAGTTAACAGTAATTTTTTCACAGTTCATAAAGAATGAAATGAAAAATTCAAAGTATATTTTTGACGAATTGCTTGAAATGGAGGTACAATAAACAAAGAGAAATAATTTTATGAAATAACTAAACATCACTCCGAATTTAAGAAACGTTTTCAAGAATTTAATGGACAAGAATCAATTGTTACATCCATGTGTTACCCATTTGGCAATGTTGATGTGGAAGAAATAACTGAAAATATAAATTATATATTCTCTTTATCCCTCTTCAGCAAAACGAAGTTTCTCTCCTTTAAAATCACATAATTATTCAAGTTCGTGCCTCGGAACCTACAAATATCTTTTGGGATCAAATGGATGAAGTAAAGTATCCTAATTTTAAAAAAGTTGCATTTCATTTAACATCGTTCATTGGCTCTACCATTGGCTGGTTCATTGGCTGGGGGAATCCTCATATTCTACGATGAACGTAATTAAGACAATATATCGTTCCCTTCCTACAGACAAGCACTTAGAATCCAGAACAAGATAAGCAGTTATTAATTATATATCAAGATATTTATATAAGATTTGCGGACAGCATAAGCAGACAAAATCTTGCAGCGCCTATAACTACGAGAATTAAATTAAGATGAAAATGAAACATTTTTTAATTTATTTGGAGTTGATAATGAATGCATTGTTTGATATTATTATAATTGTGGCTATTATCATTGTTTGTATCTCACGTTTTGCTTTAGCCGTGATTTTAAAACAGTAAGTTGTTTCTTTGTAGCTATGAGATAAGTACGTATTCTGAATATATTATAAAGTTATAATAAATATTGTAAATACCATGATACTCAACCTGCGGGCCGCATGTGGCACACACCGACCTTTTCTGAGTGGCCCGGTCATGGCCAATTGCACTAAGAAAATCAATTATTGGAGAACAATGTACTAAAAAGTTAGCTGGAAATTCTACAAATAAGCAATTAAATGTATCAATTTTTTTACGGTAGAATGTAAGCAATAGGCTTGGTCACGGATGAAAGAAATAGAAATTATCCGGAAATTCAGTAAAATATATACATAAAAGTAAATATATTTTGTGTGTGTTTGAGAGAAAAGTTAATACAGTATTGAAATAAAAGTCAAAAATGTATTTATAATTATTATGTTATGTATTTATAAGTATTATTATGATTTATTATTATATTGTTTATTTATAATTATTACTTTGTTATTTAATTATAATTATTTTAAATGAGTATTCTTATGTACGCTTCTTGTTATATTACAATACGATGTGGTCATTCTTTTTTATAATTACTATTAAATTATATTATATGATTAATATTAGATAAAATAATTATTGTTAAATCATACTATATGAATACATGATAATTATTACTAAATAATATAAGAATATTATGCATAATAATTATTGTAAAATTATATTATAAAATTATTATATATTGCATAATATTACCATTAGTAAATATGATTTTTTTAGATTAATATTGATATTCATTTTTTATTGATCTTGGTTTTTCTCAATCTCTTCCTATATTCTTCATTTGAAATCGATTTTACTGTATTTCAAAAGTTGTTTAAAATTATTTTTCTGACATTCTCTTACCACACCCTCTTGGATTCCATTCCAACGACAGGAGCTACTTGACGTGATTCTTTATCGCGTTAAGCAGCGTTTCGCATACACCCAGGAACTATTTCCCTTTTGGTTATACAACAGATATATAAATTTAAGTACTGTGGCTATCAAGAAACATTTGAACAGTTTTTTATAAACCCTAAAAACAGTTCAAAAAGACTCCAAAAGAAAAGTCCCGAAGAGTATCAAATCCCTCGACCCACAAAAAAAGTACTTCGAGGACTGAAAAATCAACCGATTGGATTAACCTGTAAAAATAACAACGTATAGCAACGTATTTTCCCTTTTTTTTGTACCAAATTTGATTATTTTTGCAGTTGGTTTCTCTACGTAAAATTGATACAACAAAAACTAAATAACTCTCACAAAGAAAAAATCAAGAATCAGCAAATCTGTGATCAACGAAAAACATTTAAATGAAAGTTTACAGCAAGCACGTTCCTTCAATTCTCGAATATCTTTTACAGTTATTTGATAAACTAAGTTTATTTAATTATTATTTTTTATTTTTAGCATATCTCTACGATAATTGTGAGACGGTATTTTTCCCAACCTATATAATATATACAAACCAATCTATATGTGTATATAATATCACACACTCATTCTCTTATTCACTTCTTACCAACCACAAACCCCCCCCCCCCAATTAATTATTTTATAATCTATTGGGTCCAAAAAATATAATTTTTTCAAATTAAAGTTTCATTCAAACTTCGGTATCAACAGAGGATAATTTCAGTACAAATCCTATCTCTACTACTAAATTTAAGCATTTAGAGTAATTTTTTGAGAAAATTTCTAAAAATTTAATTCTTTGAAACTATCATGTAGTTTCTAACCAAATGGCAATACGAATAACAATTATTTGTATGTGTGTGTTTGCTTGCATATATATGTGTGTGAATAAAAATTAAATTTAGAAGAAAATAATTATTTCAAACTTTACACTGTTATACGATTTATTACGTGTAGAAGTTGCGCTTTTGCATGATATACACTGGTGTCCAAAAGTTAAGCATAAATCGTAAAATGCGAAAAACATGGAGTAAATATTCGTAAAATTATTCCAAATTTCTTGCGGATGTTAATTGGGTGAAGAAGAAACATTGGGTTTATGCAAAACTTTTCAGTCGACTACGTCCTGCACGAAACACCGGTGCATGTTGGAACGCGGAGAAACCGATTCACGCAGCATAGGCAGTTCAGACAAGTTTCGTGCAACTGCTGAGTGAAGGAACGTTGTTAACCATCAAACAAGGTGAATGATAGCACAAAGACGCCAATTGGACATGTTTACGAAAGGAAGAATCGTTGGAATGCTGGAATCCTCACGATCACAAACCAAAGTGTTTCGAATTCTGAATGTGGACCAGTCTGCGATCTCAAGACTGTGGCAGAGGTTTCAAAGAACGGGAGATGTTACCCGACAACCAGTATCAGGTCAACCAAGAGTCACAACCCCTAGCCAAGACCGATATCTGGTAATAAGTGCACGATGTCAGAGGGGCAGTACTGCCAAAGCACTGGGTTCGGCACTCACAGTCGACACAGGAATACGAATTTCGAGACAAACTGTTTACAGGAGACTTAATCATGCTGGCCTGTATGATAGAAGACCAGTAGTTTGCATTACCCTCACGTCTGCGCATAAACGCGCTCGTCTAAACTGGAGTTTGAAATATCAACATTGGAGTGTGGGAGAGTGAGCCAATGTGATGTTCAGTGACAAGTCCCGGTTTAGTCTGAGTAGTGATTCTCGGCGGGTAACGATATGGAGAGAACGTGGAACACGTTTTGAACCCAGAAACATAACGGAAAGACATCATTTTCCATCAAGGGGAATAATGGTATAGGCTGGCATCATGATGGACGGCCGTACAGACCTCCAGTTCTTTGACACGGGGTCTGTGACTGCTCAAAGATACAGAGACGAAGTTCTTGAACCTTATGTTCGCTTGTTTCGAAATGCTGTCGGTCCTGACTTCATATTCATGTGGATGATAATGCGCCATGTCCCCTAGCGGTGCTGATTGATGACTTCCTTGAAACGGAAAACATCCAGCGAATTTCGTGGCCTGCGAACTCTCCTGATTTAAATCCTATCGAGCATGAATGGGATATGCTCGGGAGACAAATTGTAGCCCTTTCGCACCCATCAAGCTCCGTTACAGATTTGAAAAGAGCTCTCCAAGAAGCTTGGAACCGTTTGAGGCCACAGCTCATTCATCATCTCATAGCAAGTATGGTAAATCGCTGTGCAGCGTGCCTGGCTGTCAGAGGTGACCACACGCCTTATTAAACTGCAGCATCAGTATTTTATTTAATGTTTTCTTTCATTTTTTCTTTAAAGTGTGAATCCTTGCTACGCTCAGTTTTCTTTCAAACTGCTACTTTAGATAATAAAATCAATTATTATCATTCTTTTGATTTGCTTCCTTATTTTAAAACCCTTTTAACACTCGCATATCACGTTTCCTGCCATTCTGATTTACATTTCCTTCTTTATTCATATAATTATCAATTATGCTTAACTTTTGGACACCAGTGTAATTTGAAGCCAAACGTGAGACAGCTCACCCCCCCCCCTCCAGTCTTGACAGTAATATAGGGTTTCTAGGCGGCCTCCTCAAACAACACACATAACACTGATCTCATTTTCTCGTTAGTTCTGAAAAATGTCTTGAAATGAGAGGCTTATCTGTAGAAGCATGCCATTCTATCAGCAGGTGAATTTCACATTCTCTAAATTTATTCTTCTCCCCCAAGAGTGATTTTATATCACATACTATTATAATTTCATTAATATTTATTACATTAGTACAGAGTAAAATTCATTTCCAATCTTTCCCCAAACTGTAAGTTTCTGAAGAACTATATATTTCGATTGAGAATATTTTTATTAGAAAAAAAAGTTAGAATAGTGAACGTGCTTCAGTGGGCTGCTTTTCCCATCTTTTTAGAAGCTGTGAACTAATAAAAAACAATAATACTGATAAAAAATATTAGCAGAGTGCATAAACTCTTCTTGGCCATTCAGCAGAGAGCCCAAACCCGGAAGTGATGCGCGTACAGTGCTCGGGTAGTTAAGAGGTAATCATTTAGTAAATTTATATATATACTCATTTATGTACATATATATATACACATATATATATATATATATTATACACATACATGTTTACTATACTATTATACTATATACTAAATATATACTATTATAGGCTCAGGAAAAAAAATTGACGCACCAAGAAATAATTGCAGGATCGTAACGAAACTTGGCATTAAGTTACATGTCGGAGAGATATGCAAATGATTAGAAATGCAGCGTGATTGCGCATTACGTATAGCCGGTAGAGGGTGCTTAACGTCGTTCTCCGTGGAGTATAAAACAGGTAACTAAAGCTTGTTTGAGTGTACCGAATCGTTTACAAAGGAAGTTCTCAGGTAGACATGCCATTACGCCATTTTCGAAGACAATATGAGCAGCTGTCACAGTTTGAGAGGGGGAGAATCATCGGCATGAGGGAGGTAAGGAGGTGTTGGGATAAGTGCATCCGAAAGATGTCATGTAAACGAAGACCAGACTCAGGAGGCCCTCGACAGACCAGTCATCGAGAAGACCACCACATCGCAAAAAATGCACGCGTACAGCCAACTGCTTCATCGGCCGCCCTCCATCCACAGGTAGCACCTTCACTAGGGGCCCCTGTATCTAATCGAACCATACGAAGGCGCCTGGCTGAAGGACATTTGGGATCGTGGCACCCATTACGTGTGCTGCCCTTGACTCCCACCCATCGACGCCTCCGTTTGGAGTGGTGCCGGGCCCGACGAAACTGGACTGCAGCGGAATGTAATCAGGTCATTTTTAGCGACGAATTTAGATTCAATTTCAGCAGTGATGACAATCGTGTTCGTGTATGGAGGCCCCGTGGGTAATGCCTCAAACCCGCCTTTGCTTTACAGTGACACACTGCTCCAACAGCTGGTGTGATGGTATGGGGTGCCATTGCCTATAATACACGGTCTCCTCCAGTATTGATCCGTGGCACCATGACAGCCCAGCGGTATGTCCATGACATCCTGCAACTACATGTGTTGCCACTCATACAACGGCTCCCAGGAGCCACTTTTCAACAAGACAATGCTCAGCCTCGCACGGCAAGGGTGTCACAAGACTGTCTTCGCACTATTACTACTCTTCCTTGGCCTGTCCAATCCTCAGATTTGTCTCCAATCTAGCATATCTGGGATCATTTGGGATGGTAAGTCAGGCATTCCACGAGTTTCAACGAACTAGAGACAAGGTTACAACAAATAAAGAACGAAATGTCTCCAGACATCATACAGAACTTGTATGCCTCAATGTCCGATCGTATCGCATCGCGCATTAGCGCTAGAGGAGGTTCAACAGGGTATTGAATCCTCCGTTCTTTTGCCTTTTTCTTTGAAATAAATTATCCATTTGCTTTGATTTTCTAATCATTTACTTACACTCATGTTCAGAAATTAAGGATAATTCAGAATCACACAGAAATTGAACTCTAAAATAAAAATTTCACCTGTAGAATTATCACACACATCTTGAAGAAGAATATGCAAATTACAGGAAACCACCAGATGGCGCGGATAGTACATTACAATAACGAGAGTGTAAGAGAGGGGTATATAAGGAATGGTGGTAAAAGAGTAAAATTGTTCACAAGCGCTTTAAAAATCTTTCAGTGCAATAACCGCATAGTTATGGCACAAAGGAAGCATTTGGATGATTTTTTACGTGGTAGAATTATCGGACGACTGGAATGTGAACGTACCCAGCTGGAAGTATCCGATGAACTTGGAATCGCCCAGCGTGACATCTCCAGGCTTTGGCAACGATTCCAAGATGATGGTAATGTGAGTAGATGTTACAGCACAGGTCGCCCCCGAGTTACAACGCCGAATGAGGACCGGTATTTGGCAGTTACTGCCAAAAGAAACAGACGGAGCACAGCATCAGACCTATCTCGTCAGATCTCTTCAGCTACCGGTACGACAATTTCAAGGCAGACCGTGTACAGACGCTTAGGGCAATATAGACATTGGTCTATATGCTCGTAGGTCTGTCCGATGTGTTCCCCTTACCGCAACTCACTGTCACCTGCGATTAAACCTGGACATGCATTGTGGACACCACAACAGTGGTCTTGTGTGATGTTTTCCGACGAGTCCAGGTTTAGTTTGCAGTCTGATTTTCGCCGGACTTTCGTATGGAGAGCGCCAGGTACCCGTTACCACCAAGAGAACACCATTGAACGACACCGTTACGGTGGTGCAGGATGGCTCGTTTGGGGAGGAATTATTCTTGGTTCCAGAACTGACCTGCATGTTCAGAGTGTAACGATGACAGGCCACATCTATCGGGATGTCATTCTGGAATAACATGTACGTTTGTTTCGGGGCGCCATGGGTGCTAAATTTCTGTTTATGGATGACAACGCCCATCCTCACCGTGCAAACATTGTAGACGAATGCCTTCAATCGGAGGATGTCACCCGTATGGATTTGCCTGCATACTCACCGGACTTGAATCCAATAGAGCATGTTTGGGATATGCTTGGCCGACGAATTTCAGCCCGTCAACTCCCTCCCACCTGTCTACCGGAAATTCGGAGGGCATTGCTTGATGAGCGGTGTAATATTTCCCAAGATAAGATTGATAATTTGATACTCAGCATGCGTAGGCGTTGTAAGGCCTGTATTGCATCGTCCGAGAGACATACTCCGTATTAACCATCATACTAACCATCTTATACTGCTTTTTGTAAATAGGTTCTTTTTTGAAATTTGCTCCAGGGAGTAAAAATTGCAATTTTTTTTAATTATGTCAAACATATAGCATCTTTTTTGCTCTTTACCTTTTGTTTAATAAATAGACTTTACAAATAAGTCAAATTTGTTTTGCTTCTGTCTCTTTCTTTGCCTGAACTTCATTATCCTTAATTTATGGACGTGAGTGTATATCAAAAGTAGTCATTACGTACGCAAAATTTCGTTTTATTTTGAAGACTCTTTCTTGGTACGCTAATTTTTTTTGTCCATGAGTGAATACCTTGCAAGTATAATATATCTTGCAAGTTTAATACTCCTGGCAAGTATTTGCTTGTGTAATGTCTATTATATTTGTAAAATTATGTGTATTTATTGTATGTACACTGTAGTTTGGGACGCTGCGTAGTTAAGGAAACTAAGCTTAACACTAACCACGCAGCCCAAAATGTGGGGAATAGAGTTTCTGCTTTCCCGGGGTTTTTCCATTCCCAGAAATGTAATTGTCATTCCCGAGATTCCCAAAAATACATCAAAATTTCAAAAAATTTAAAAACAAGTTATTTTTAAATAAAATTAATAATAATTGTGTATAAAACAGGATGCATATAAATTCCAAAATTATTACTTATTTATGTGAGGAGCTAAAAATACAAAAACTATGTAAACAAATTGAGTATTCATTTTTAAAATAGGATTTCCGAAAGCATAAGCAATTTATACTTTTTTTGACTAAGCCTAGTTCTAAGCTTTGTGACGAACAATCAAGAGGCAGAAAATGCTCTCTCAGCTTCAACTGACGTTGGAAGAATTATTTTCAAAGCCTCACATAGTTTCAGTGCCAGTTTAAGCTCATTTCGGGCCCTGGTCTAGAAGGTCTATGAGCCCCGTTGGCATTGGTGGATCAAAATTTATAACCAGAAAATTTGATTAATTCCAGCTTATCCGGGCCCCTTAAGTCCCTTACGGGTCCCTAGGTGCCCTTCCCCAAGCGCCCAATGGATAAACCGGCACTGAATAGTTTTTATAATGCTTGGTGAGGGATTTTCAGTGGAGTCGAACAACTGTGCATCTCTTGTTTCATGGTTTTGTTGAAACTAGTACTTTTTGTGTTTGAACAATATATAAAACTTTTGTTTAAGAGCAAATTGCTTTCTCTTTAATTTTTCGTCCAAAATGTCAGAGGTTTTCTTTCAAAATCTCCATGCTCTCTTCTTCCGAGTGTGAAGATTGGATATTGATTCCTCTTTTCTTCGCAGAAATGCCTTTTCTCTATCATTTGTGTGTGGGCTTGTCTAACCAAACAGTTTTTACTAGGTAATCGCGAAATATCGACAGTGACTGCAGATGCTTCGTATTTTCTCCCAAAATTCAGGTATTGCATTAATCCTATTAAATTAATGTTGCATCTTCCATTAATTCTTTGGATTAGAGAATATTTCATACTTTCCGCCAATTCTGAATTTTGTTCGTTCGATTCCCCAATAACGAAAGAAAATACACCTTCTACATTTAGCAAAGTTGCAATTCGACTGCATAATTTTTCTAAGCCAATTTTTACTGGCTTTTAAGACTGCTACAATTGTAGTCACAGTTTCAAACTCTACATTAGCCATCATTTGTTCTTCTTTAATGTCAATTAACACTTTTAAAATTGCTGACTTTATTTGTAAAAATCTTTCAAGCATTGCCACAACAAACTATTCCAGCATGTTTTGGTATCCAAATCACATATGGCATCAAAATCCTCACTATCTTTTCTCAGCCAAACTTTTCTTTAACATATTTTTGTAAAATATCATTCTTGAAAGGTGATTTTCTGAATAATTCTGCTACATTTCTGCATAAGTGATATGAAACAAAGCATCTGTTCCTACACCGCTTTCAAATTCTAAATCTAATGCTTTGTCTGATGCTAAATCTAATCTTTGCGATTCCCGGGAGCGAAATATAATTCCCAGGAATAGAAAAGTACAGAAATCTTACGATTTCTCCGGAAAGAAACCCTAGTGGGGAAGTTATTTATGAAAGAACAGATTGTTTATATCATGCTGAAATATGTATTCTTATATTATTAGAATTACTTACTGTACGCAGAGCTGAGAGAGAGATATAAGATTCGGTAATGATCCTGTTTTCATTTCAGGGTGGCAGAACTTGATGAATCTATAAGAAAAAGACGAGAGATGTCAAGAAAGAAAATTTTATGTAATTGAAGGATTATTCATCTGTGAAATTATTTCTGTATTAAATTATTTATTGTACACGACTGGGGTTTTTTCCTCCGAGATGAGGGTTTTCCCCTCAGTCCTATCCCGAATAGGGTGTACTTGTGTGTAATAAACCTAGGAGATGGAATTTTTTTCTAAAAGAGGGTTTAATTAAATTTGTGATAGGCAGCTAATTAATTTGATTGTTTGTGTGGTTTAGAGAGAGTTCGTGAATTTTTAGGAAATAGAGTAATTAGATTCAGATTTTTAGCAGATTCCTGAAAATGGGAAAATTAAACTAATTTTTGTCGGGTCGCTTAGATTTACCTGCAAATCACGTCTTCACGGAGGAGGAAGGGTGTGACGGGTTACACCTATATTCTAATCACAGTTAAAGAATCCTCCTGGGGAAACTACTATTTAACTGTGATTTTAATTCAAAACCCGCTTTCCGTAGATATGACTTGATTTTGTGCAAATGTCAATTCTATTTAAACCCGGGGGGGGGGAAATGGATGTGCTGGGTTGATCCCGGAAAGTTAATCATGGAATGTGAATCCTTTGTACTGAATTTAGCATTCAAACTCCATTCAGAGCATTGCAAGTAATAAAGAAGCTGTGGGATTTAAACAAAGCTGTTGCTTTTTAGGGAGGAATTAACAAGTGATCTACAAGTGGATTAAGATATTTTGAATAATCTTATAAGTTACTCAAATTATATATATATTAATTATTAATCTTATAAGTTTGATTAAGTTGCTCCTAAGGTTATTGAATTAATTATAAATTACTCATAAAGTAATAAATCCTAAATAAAAGTAATTATTTTTAAAACAATGCCTGTGCTTCTTCCCCAACTCCTGCAACCTCTGGGTTGCGACACATTTGGTAGCATTTTTTGGTCCATCTCGATTTGAAACCACGATTACTGATCACCTTTTGAAAACAAGCTTTAGAGATATGAAAATGAAACTATTCACTTTAACGCCACACAACCAAGCCTGCTCTTCCGCATGCCTAGGGCACAAAAGATTTGGGGAGCAAAAAAATTGGAGGGGGGGGGGGAGATAAAAAGTTAAAATTACAAAGAACGTACAACTGCCTAGCATTTTTTATTAAAAAACCAATTTTTCTCTTTCATTTTTATATCTAAATTATCAAATCTTCGTTTCGTTGTTGATCAAATTATTATGTAAATCGTTTGGCTTTTCTTCTCCAAATCATATTTTGTTTCATGTATACCGTTATTAAAGTGTTCTCAAAACTCGAAATAAAAGCTTTATCGCAGCGTTTCTCAAACTGTGGGGTGCACCGCCCTAGGAAGGCGTGATAACCCTATTTGAGGGCGCGAGCATATAGCGAAAAATCGAAAACAAAAGATTTAAAATAATTGTGAATTTCATAAAATAATTTACAGCTTAAAATAATTACAAAGTAAAATACACATTCCCACTGATATAATACACAACACTTATAAATTCATCAGTATTACACAAAGTATTTTATAATTAATTTATCAATATCCATCTTAATAAGATCATGATACGAATAATTTTAATTGGTCAAATATTATTCCTGAAAAAAACAGGGAATTTCAAACTGCATGTCAATTGGCAAAAGTGGTACGACTGTATTATTATGTGGTGATCGTTGTCCATGTCTAGGCCTAGGCCTAATACATTAACATTCATCCAACTCATTGAGTCGAAATGCGGCCATCGGTTGAGCCGGTTTGTGCCTAGGTTTTTGAGCATGATAAAATGTGTCGTGCACATTTATTGTTTCAAATGACAGTCTGAAAGAGTATTTGAAAATGCATGCTGTCTATTTTTAAATATCTCAGGCAGGGCTTACTTATGCATAGAGGCCCAGGGACTCAAAGAGTCTTAATTGTAGTCTTATTGTAGTTTTACTATGAATGCACATTATAATTGCATTCAATACATTGTTATTGGGATGAAATTATGACTGAAAATTGGGTCACGCAATGTTGAAAGTTTGAGAAGCACTGCTTTATCGCAATCTACAACACTCTTTTTGTCATCTTGAATTCCTTTAGATTCTAAGCAGGATATCTATATATACACAAGAACGGTCCTCCCTTTCTCCTAGAACAGTAGATTTTTAATCTTTAGCATAAAGATTACGCCTCAGCACTTTTTAGCTTTTTTTTTAATTTAATCCCCCCCCCCTCTCCCATAAAAGATTACGAGTACGCCCATGCTTCAGCTTACTAGATTTATTATTAAATTATCGTGTCATGAAGATTCATAAATCCAAGGGGCTAAATATTTTGTGCAGATTTGCTTTTTTACTCTGTGCTGTAAGAGGCATTTGCAGATCTTCAGACTTCTCTCTTTTTGTATTATTAAAAATTAAATATGTTTAAAAAGATATTTTTCCCTTCTTTTTTCTTTTATAAATATGTATTGAAAAATGTCGCTTATTTCCCTTCATAGACAACGAGGCACTTATAAAAGCAAAACAGTTAGGTGTTCAATTTCCTAAATGCTTTCCAATTAACGGAAGATGAAAATCCAATGGTTATCGAAATAAATAACAAACTAAGCATTTTTAAAGGACATTTTAAAAGAACTCTCGGAATTAAAATACGCATATTGTAGTCTTAACTGATGACACGGATTTAAGAGATGCTCAGGAAATCACAACTGATCTCGAAGAAGAAGCTCAACAATTGGAGGTAAGCCTTCAGATAATTTTATCTCAATTTAAAAAGGAAAATGCTAAAAATGATGAGTGAGTGAGTATTAACGTCCCACTATTCAGCTGCACGAGGGCTTTTGGGGACGGTCCGAGTAATTTTGAACCATGGTCAAGTGACGCGGACGACACCTGAGCTACACGACGAATTCAAAATTCTACCATTCTTAGCCGCAAAGAAAAAGGGTGTTGCATGGGGCAATTGTCTTTGTTTACGGCTCACTTGGGAAACAGAATCTTTCTCAAAGTCTCTCTCTTACTCTTAGGGTGGCTGAGTACTTGGAATTGAATAAAATAAAAACTAATTCAACACTACAAGGTTTGAATAATTCCTTAGCAAAAATAAATTACATGGCAAAAGTGTTTGTTTCAAATTTAGATGGAACATTTAATTTAGACGTCAACGTGTTTCTCACACCAGAAATAATAAAAGTACATCCAACAAAAAAAAATATTTCAGATTTGATTATTTCCACAAGATGTATTCTTGCAGATGAAGATTTTAATCAGTCATCTGAAATTTCTTGCTTGATTAGGAGTGAACACTTCTTCGATATATTTAGACCTCAACAAATTGGAGTTTCAAATAGTAATTTTAGATTAATAGAATCTAAATTTGTATTTGTAGTCACGGGATCGTACATCGACGAACCGTGTTATTTTAAACATTGCTTTCTTTCTAAAGGTTGGAACACTTTAGATAAAACACTTTACGCTCTTTTTGGGAAACAGAAAATATTTCTGAAGAGCAACCTGTTATTAGTAATGAGCTTTCTTATTGTGAAGATCAGTATGAAAGAACTCACTTTAGAAAACCTTGTGGCAGATATTCTGTTTCTGTACCATTCAAGGAAAATATTCAGGAAAATGTTAATTTAGGGGATTCCAGTTCCATTGCTTCTAAACGCCTTGATCAATTATGGAAACGCCTAGACCACGATCCTAAATTAAATAATCTTTACACGCAATTCATTGACGAATATCTCAGTTTAGAATACATGGAAGAGATCACAAAATAGATGATTTAACATCAGAAGAAGTATTCTTTCTTCCTCATCACGGTGTGCTAAGAGTCGGAAATCGCACTCGTCCCTTGAGAGTAGTTTTTAACAGTTCGCAAAAAACTGACAATAATATGTCTCTTAACAATGTGTTTGCGTAAAGGTGGTGTTATTCAAGATGATCTGTTTTCTATAATGCTCCGTGCCAGAAAGCATGCCTATTTTTTCAGCTATGACATTATAGAGTCATATGTTTAGGCAAATAGAGACTCATCCCTTGCAGAGACGTTTTCAAAAAATTCTTTGGAAAAAACGTCTGAATGAACTTGTCCAAATTTTAAATTAAAAACTGTCACTTATGGAACTACACCTGCATGTTACCTTTCCACACGAGTGTTAAAGCAACTTTCACTTGATGAAAGGAAAAACTTTCTTAGAGCAGCTCACATCGTTCTACACGACGTTTATTTGGATGACATCTTAAGTGGGTGCTACAGTTTAAATGAACTGGAATCACTAAAGACTGAACTTACTCAGCTCTTTAAAAGTGCTAGAATGTCATTTCACAAATGGTGTTTTTCACATTCTACGAATGATTCCCCTGATCTATACTTCGATCAATCATCTGAGGAAAATATGACGAAAACCTTGGGTGTTTTGTGGAATAGTTCTTCTGACACGTTTTGCTTTAAAGTTTCTTCCTTGACCAATCATATCTTTACGAAGAGAGATGAGCTCTCCTAGATCGCACGTATATTTGACCCACTTGATCTCTCTCCTAGGACCTGTAATCAACAAGGCCAAATTTTTCATGCAGCAATTATGGCTTTTAAAATTAGAGCGGCATGAGAAACTACTCCTGTTGCGGCAGAGTGGGCTTTTTTTTTTTTTTTTTTTTTTTTTTTGTGCCTGTTTTGGAAAGGCTAAAAATTCCAAGATTTGTACTTTCCTAAAATCTACAAAGTTTAATTCTTTACGGATTTAGTGATGCGCCAGAGAAGGGATTTGGTGCTGTTACTTATGTTTCTGTGATTAAAACCAGCGGTGACCGACAAAGTCAATTTCTGTGCAGAAAATCAGAGTAGCACCCTTCAAGACTTTAACCATTTCCAGGTTAGAGCTATCAGCATGCCTACTAATTTCCAAACTAGGGAGAAAGGTTATAATTGACTTAAAAGTAAATCTCTCTCAAGTAATTCTATTCTCAGATTCTTCTATCGCTTTAAGTTGGATTATGACACCATCTCACCTGCTTAAAACCTTTGTAGCCAACAGAGTTGCAAAAATACAAGAGTTGACTGAGAACCTTCCATGACAACATATTTCTTCTGAAAATAATCCTGCAGACCTCATGTCCAGAGGTTTTAATGTTTTAGATTTATTTAACTCTCCTTTGTGGGGGAAGGATCCTGATCCTTCTATTCTCGCAAATGATGAAATTTTAGGGAACATTAATGCCTGTGAAAAAGAAATTTAAAAGCCCTCCATCCCAAAACTAATTTCTCTCCAGTGATTTTGATTTCTATAACAATATCCTTTCCAAAACCAATAATTATTGTAAACTAATCCGTGTAATTAGTTTTATTTTCAGATTCCTGCTGAACGCCAGATATTTAAAAGAGGAACGAGTATCGAGTCCTTTGTTTCTTAAAGAGATCAATCAAGCCGAACTTTGGCTCTGAAAGTCAGTTCAAAAAGCAGAGTTTAGTAATGAAATAAAAAAATCTCCTGAGAGGTTAGCCAATTCATCGTAGCAGTAAGTTAGCTTCATTAAACTGCTTTATTGATGAAAATAATATTATTAGAGTAGGTGGAAGACTACAAAATTTGCCTTTATTATTAAATGAAAAATATCCTATTGTATTGCCTAGTAAACATGTTGTAACTTTAATGATCATAAAATATTACTATGTAAAATACCTTCAGGTTGGTTCACATAATTAGCTGTATCATGTTCGTCTCAAATATTGGCCACTTAATGGCAAAAATCTGACATGACAAGTTGTACATAATTGTGTCATTGGTTTTAAAAACAAACCCATTTTATCTAATCAAATAATTGGGTGATTTGCCCAAAGAAAGGGTTACTCCTTCATATCCATTTAATAATTGTGGAGTTGATTTTTGTGGTCCACTTATGGTTAAATTTAAAAATCAACGTGTGTGTGTGTGTGTGTGTGTGTGTGTGTGTGTGTGTGTGTGTGTGTGTGTGTGTGTGTGTGTGTGTGTGTGTGTGTGTGTGTGTGTGTGTGTGTGTGTGTGTGTGTGTGTGTGTGTGGTGTGTGTGTGTGTGTGTGTGTGTGTGTGTGTGTGTGTGTGTGTGTGTGTGTGTTAAGGAGTTCTTAATAAAGTATATGTTTCAATATTTGTACGCTTATCAACTAAAGCAATTGCTTTGGATTTTGTCTCCGACCTTACTTTTAACGCTTTCATTGCTTGTTTAAAACGATTTTTCGGTAGAAGAGGTCAGAGTTCTAAGATGTTTTCTGATAATGGGAAGACATTTATAGTGGCAAATATTGAATTTAAAAAAATTTCAGGATCTAGTTAAAGCTCCTGATGAAGCATTAATCAGTTATTTTAATGACGAACATATAGATTGGCATTTCATTCCCCCAAGGTCTCCAAATTTTGCGGGGTTATGGGAATCGGGTGTTAAGTCCTTTAAAACTCATTTAAAACGTGTTGAAGGAAATTAGGACTTGACTCTAGAAGAGTTTATTACTTTACTTGCCGAGATTGAAGCTGTTTTAAATTCGAGACTCCTAACACCACACTCATCCGAATTTGAAACTTTGTCACCAAGTCACTTTTTAATTGGTCGACCTGCTACGGCTATTGTAGAGCCCTTATTAACTAATGTTAAAGAAAATAGATTAACCAGATGGCAAAAAGTTAATTGACTATCCCAGCAGATCTGGAAAGTTTGGAAAAGGAATTATTTAAATAATTTACAAGAAAGGAGTAAATTTAGATTCAGTAAAAATAATGTTGAAATAGGTAATTGAGAAGGAACCTGATACCAAAGGGCTTACTGGTAGAATTTTAGAAGTTTTTTATGGTAATGACAACAAAATAAGGGTTCTTAATCTTAAACTCTCTGATGGAAAAGTAATTAAAATGAATGTCAGAGATATCTGTATCTTGCCTAATGAATGAAAATGTGTTTTCATAATTATTATTTTTGTCATTCATATATTACTACCATTATTTTTTGCATTTATATTTGATTTGTTTAACTGAGAAATATGTTTTTCTTCATTCTTTATTTTTATTTTGCGCTATGTTTCGTATTTTTTTTATTTCAACTTAATAAAATTAGTAATGTTGTGTAATAGCTCATGTCTGTATATTTGAGTGAACTTGCCTGCATATTAATTTTTTGTAACAGTAATTCTTATACTAAAATTTGCCTGTATACATGTAAATGTTGAAATAAGTATTTCAACGGGGGCCGGGATATTGGTGTACACTTCCGCTATTGTCGCGCCCCCTACAACTTATCACTTCTACGACTTGACTCCTACCGAGCCGAACGTACCATCCCAGTCGTACGAAAGTATCGCTTAGCATATTAAGTGCCTCTTTGTCTACTTGAATTCTGAAATTCATTGTTGTTACTCTTTATCTCTGTTAATGTCTGTTTGGGATCAAAGTTTTCTTTCTCTCAGTTGAGTTCTATCGACGTTCATTTTACTGCCGACATCGCGCCGCATTTAGGCCTACCTATTTTCAGTAACAATTCATGAATAATATTGATTGAGTCGGATGCTTTTGAAAGCAAAGAACTCTTTAGTGCTTTTTATTTAAAGATTTTCTAAACAATTTCTTCTTGTGAAAAATTCGATAAATCTTCTTCGATACGAATCAATATTAAAAATACACATTTAAAAAAATTTATTTTATTTTATTTCTGAAAAATGAAATTGTGTGTGTGTGTGTGTGTGCGTGTGCGTGTGTGTGTGTGTGTGTGTGTGTGTGTGTGTGTGTGTGTGTGTGTGTGTGTGTGTGTGTGTGTGTGTGTGTGTGTGTGTGTGTGTGTGTGTGTGTGTGTGTGTGTGTGTGTGTGTGTGTGTGTGTGTGTGTGAGGTTTAATCAAACAGATATTCCGAATGAACCCTTTTTAATGACCCGAAACTCGTCGTCATGGATAAAAACAGCGGTTCTGGGGAAAACAAAGAGAGTTACGTTTCAGTTACGAGAAGTACATGATTTAAAAATATCACGCACATTTCATATCGCCAAACATATGTGAATTTCCTGCCAAATGCAAATGCACAAATAATAATTCTGAAAGATGAATGTTTCTATCAAGCGTTAAAAACACCCAGTTAAGAATCATTCGAAATTATCATTTTCTATTAACGGTCAAATTCGTTCAGAAAACATGTCAAAGAAAATTAACTTATTTTGAAATAATGTTTACCAAATGTTCAAAACAAGATTTAAAAAAAAAATCTCAAACAAAATTTTAACTATAAAAAATAGAATTCTTTTCATATAAAGTACTTTTCCTTCAGATAAGTATTGACTAGAATTAAGAGTTAAACCTTTCATTTCTAAACTTAAAATTGAAAAATATTTGATATTAATTCTTAGTTATGGCAACATACTCAGGAGCTTATTTACTGCCTTGAAGTGATATTTTCCAATAGGATTAATTGACTATGGGAAATGCTCGGGATGTTCTAGCGAATCCTCTTTTTTCTCCTTATCTCTACAGTAATATGGAAGTTTAAATATTATAGAAATTAATATAAATGCATTTTTTATTTCAATGCTCAGAAATTGTAAAAATGTATTGAAAAAGGTCATTCATTCTACATACAAATTTCTCAGAATCCAAATGTTTACATTTTCTAACATGGAAAGTCACTCATCCGCTAAAAGCATTGGCCAAGAGGTTTTATTTCTTATTTAAAATAATCCTATGTATGTATGAATAAGCTGGATTGGAATTTTTAAAGAATGTGCAAAAAATTATTTGTTAAGTATTGATAGCTACTCAAAGTACTCAAGTGCCAATTCCTTTTTTTCTTCCACAAAACATATACTCGAGATTCTTCAGATTACGAAAACAAATTTCTCCATCGAATTCTCCATGCCAACAAAGATTTTCACAGTCTCATTCAAAGTTTGACACCATGAACATCAACTCAACTGATAAAGGAGCTGATTTCGGATGGGATCAGAGGGGACCTCAACAGGAGCTTTCACTGCCTTCCTTCATGTATTCACACTGCATTACGTATTTATTTTAACTGCATGTTTAGGATTGAAATGCAATACATATATATAAATGTAATGATACAAAAATATTTTTAAATATTTAAAAAAGCATGTAAAAGCATGTAGAAAAACTTTTAAAATGTAAAAAGATTTAACCATTTTTTTTTAATTCTCACAGAAAATAATTCTTTTTTTTTTATTGCACCCGTCTTACCAAATATCTTTTTTGTTTTGGAGATGAGTAAATTTCTACAAAAAAATTACTGATTTCAAAATTTTAAGATATATTCAAGTTAAAAAAAGAAATTATTCATTATATATATATATATATATATATATATATATATATATACGAAGTTATTTTTCCTAACAAAAAATTTTATCATATTATTATTGGAAGATAAGAGGCAATGACTTAAGCTAATGGATAACACGCAAAATAGGAAATTTTATGGAAGCGTAATTTAACCTCTAATTTGAATAAAAGAATTGATTTACGAGAAATCAATAAATATAAGCGATGATATTTTTTTAAAAAATAAAAAAAATCTCTCAAAATTTTCAATCTGTTTATTTCTGCTTTATCCAGCATTATTTTTTCAAAAGTAATAGATAAGTAAGATAATTTGTGAATTTCCATACTTTTTAACTGACTTTTATGTTTCACTTGTATGTAACGGAATCTTTGACCTCGATTTTTACCCACTTTAAAAGTCGGATTAGTTTGAAATTTTGCACACTTGTCAAGGACCGATGACAGTACATTTATTTCAAAATTTTGCTCCATTGTCCTTATCAGGATCGTCAGGAATAACGATAATCAGATTTGTCGACAATTCCATATACCACTTCCAGATTTGGCGACTTATTGCATATACCATTTTCAAATTTGGCGGCTAATTCCATATACCGTTTCCAGATTTGGCGACTAAAAGAATAAGGTGTAACCCTTAAAGCAAGTGTGTTAAAAATTTAAGCTAATTATATGCAAGTGTAAAATACACTTGTGCTTAATACAAATAAAACAAACAATAAAAAAGAGTTCTTTATGTGAGAAAGGAGAGAGTTGGGTGGGTGTTAGCAATTTTTTACCATAATTTAAACATTTTTCTGAAAAGAAAAAGAAAAAAAGGCTGTACATGGGGAAAAAAATTTATGTTCTAACTGCTAAATATTTTTTATTTTCATAAAGCAATACGTTTAGAAGTGATGATACGAATTAACATCATAGCAATGCGTTTAAAAGGTGATAATACGATTGACACTTAATATTATCATGTTTTTATTAACTTGCTTTCTTGAATGTTTGTTTGGGTGGAATTTTGTAATTGATTTTAAACTGACTTTCCGATGAGCTAGAGACTTAAAATTTGAACCATAGCTCAGAAGTGGATGACAATGCATGAAAATGTAAATAAAGAAAGGAAAAAAACGAAAAGGAGGAATTTTATACTTTTTAGTCCGTTATAAAAACATGGTACACTAAAAACTTTTTTATTCGAATTTTTTCTTCTTAACAAACACTCATTTGTTTGACCTGTATCTATAGAGACGGAATCTAATATAACGATACGGGACTCATCCGAGGCCCCGTAAACGGAGAGAATAAATACCCTTCAGACCTTTTAATTAATATCCATTGAAGAGCAAGACTAATTCCAGCAGCCACGTAATTCCGGCTCCAAATATCAAACTCAAGGATAAATTCAGCAATGAATAAATGACAGTTAAAAAAACTTTAAAAAAACACGCTTTTACTGTAGATCGAACTAAAAAATGAAAAATAAATTATAGTTTAAAAAAAACTAAAAAAACACGCTTTATACTGAATCGAACTAAAAAGTAAAAAAAATAATTCTTAATATAAGAATAAAATGATTAACGAGAAAATTATTGTCATTGGGGTAAAAACGTGGGAAATTATTTTCTAGAAAATATCATTGTTATAATTTCTAACTTCTATTCCGAAATCCTGAGTTAGTGTAAAAATGTAGTACAAAGCACCCCACGCTTTTACCCCAATGACATTCATTTTCTCGTTAGTCATTTTATTCTTATATTAAGAATTATTTTTTTACTTTTTAGTTCGATTCAGTATAAAGCGTGCCATTGGGGGTTGTAATGTCATTGGGGTAAAAGCGTGGGGTGCTTTGTACTACTTTTTTACACTAACTCAGGATTTCGGAATAGAAATTATAACAATTTATATATTTATAGAACAGCCCACGTTTTTACCCCAATGACATTCATTTTCTCGTTAATCATTTTACTATATATTAAGAATAATTTTTTTACTTTTTAGTTCGATTCAGTACAAAAGCGTGTTTTTTAGTTTTTTTAAACTCTAATTATAAAATAGCTACCAGTGATAAAATTACGTCCATTAAAGGCTAGTTGTTATAAGTTAAGAACACGTAAGGGAATTATTTTCTATTATTATTACTTCTAAGAGTAATAGTAAACAGAGTATAAATCTTGCTCTGAATTATAATATTTTAAGCATTTTTATTTCGTTCGGTTGCTTTCTTATTTTTAAAGGTAATAAAAGCTACTGGAAAAAGTATTTCGACGGAAACAATTCAATTCAAAACATAGTTCTTAGAAATGATCTCCTCTATGATATGCAACATATACATATGAGTAAATAAAAATATAGAGAAGAAATCAACAGAAGTCATTCTGAAAAAAAAAATGTCATTTCATTTCGGAACTTGACACATCCAACTTTTCGGCCCCTCGTTATTTACTAACAATATCTTGACTACAGAAAAACTTTTTCTGAGAGGGAGCCTCAAGAAATGAGAAAATGTAGATTATATCTCATGCTAAAAATGGTGAACATTTTGATCCGATCCCAGCCTATTAACAATTTGGCTGGGCAAAATTTCAAACAAAATTCAAATTATAAAATCCACTTAATTCAATTCTGTTGTATTTGTCATTCACAACCGGCAAAATGAAGATACAATAGAGTTCACGTAAAAAACGTCGCAAAGACGTTTTGCAATATGCAAGTTGGCCGTCAGGTATTGTGGAATGGATAGCAATATCCTCTCAAGGCTTAACAAAACCATTTTTTGTAGAATTAAAGGCTTAAATTGATGCTAAATATTATCAGAATAAAGTTTTGAAACACTTGATCCTCAAAAGTAAACGTCTTTATTCTCAACGAAACTTTGTTTTTCACCAAGATTTGCACCAAGTCAGACTGCAAAATCAGCTATAAAATAGCTGAAAGATTAAAAAATAAATTTTCTGGCTCCTGAGAAATGGCAACCACTCCCCTGACTGTGTTCCCCATTGTGATCATTTTTGGGGGATACTTAAAAAAAACACTCCAAGGACTTCAAAAAGCAAGCAAAGAGAAAGTTGGAAAAATACCCCCTAAAATGGTCAAAAAGCCCTTTTTGGCTTGGCCGAAACATTTTTGCAGAGTGTACTATGCCGTAGGAATTGAAAATTTCCTACATTTTTACATTGAAAATTTCATGTAAATAACGTAATTCGACAAAAATTTATGATGCTCTGAAATTGGTCACTATTTTTGAATCAACCAGTAACTGAAAAGGTTTTATTTTGACATTTTATTTCAGATTTATTTATTTTGGATTTCATGTATTCAAACATTATTTTAACCTGCTTCATCTTGGCTTATGTTTCCTTGTTAGAGAAAACCCTGAAGTAAACTAGAAGAAGAAAAAATGCTAAAATATACGGGGGGGTACATATTTCTAGTTATTCATATTAGCTGCAGATAATTTTTATTCTAAAATCTACGACTTTTTTAATATAATGTAATTCAAGACTTTTGTCTGAAGATGGAATATTTTTCTTTTTAGATTTCTTTCGATGCATATCATTCAAAAATGCATACAGAGGGAGTGCTCAAAAAATTGAACTTCAAAATTTATTACTTCTTTATTCACTCAACCAATGGATTGATGCAACAAAAAGAGTCCACAAACTAATTCTGATTATTGCCAATCACAATCAAAATTTCTCTTTTGTTGCATGCTTTAACTTACTGATTGGTTATTTAAAACAATAAAGACATAAAATAAGTTTTTCGTTTTATATTTGTAACAAGTTAATATTTTTAAGAACACAAACAAAAAATAGTAATAAATTCCTCTCAGCGCACTATCTTAAGGAAATATTCTATTGATCAGATTATTTTTTAAAAAAGTGAACTTTCAAAAGAAAATACCAAGCATTTGCGAGTATAAAAAAACAAAAAGGTTTCAAAAGTTACATTCTATTTTCAAAGGAGAAAAAATAGTTTCATTTTATATACCTAGGAGTTATTGGATCTCATAGCGAAATTTCGCCCTTTAAATTCTACTGTAAAATGCTGAGCAACTAATATTTATGTAATTTCTGTTACGTTTAACATTTTTTTTTAACTAAGACAGAGATTTTGTGGATAAATTAGAATAGATCACGCTTACCATTTCTTTTTTTTTTTTAGCATATCAACAATTCATAATTAAATGTTTTAAGCCTCTTCTAGTTCCGAAGACATATTATTTCATTATGTATATATATGATCTATCATGTTCAGCATAAATAAAAACAGAATAATTATTAATTAACTTTAAAAGCTACAACCCTATTACAAGCAAAAAATTGATTAAATTTTTTAACTGGTCAAATTTTTTAACTTTAAAATATTGGAAAAGCACAATTTTTAATTCGATGTCTTTAATTTCAATTTCAAAATCAATGAACGTGTTTCCTCAACAATAATAGTTTCACTAATTAGTTGCGTTATTTAAAAAAAACTATTTTCTCTCAGAAATGAAATCACATTCTACTATAGAAATACTTATCTTATGTATTATGCATCGACTACAATCTCAATAAAAAAAAATCATAGACTATTGTTTGTTTATTATTTTTAACTTTGCATATAGAAACGATACTCAGCTTAATGGCAATGGATCTCGTACTATTGTGACAAAAACATCCGAGCTCACTCTCTAGACTTCCACATCAGGTCAACATGAGAACTTTGGTCCTGAACAGATTTAACGTCTCTAATAGGTGGATCAAAAATAAGGCTAAATAAATGTAAAAGATATAATATTTTTCTATAAACGATCACAAAACATTCAGTTTAGAACAGAATAATTTCTTAAGAAACCAGCTTTACTTTTCTACATCGCTTTCTAATGATAACTTATATATATATACATACATACATACATATATATACATATATATATGCATATATATATAATATATATATATATATATATATATATATATAACATCTTCAACTTACGTCAAAACTGCAACAAATATTTCTTTGTATCTCTTGTTCTGGCATCCAGGCGTAGTATCTGAAACGTATATTTTCAGTTCTGGAAATTACGTAAAAAGAAAGCAATCAATTCTCGAATTGTCTTAAAATTTTTTTACTAAACTCCGGTTGTTTTTTTTACTATATATATATTTGTAGTTGATCCTTAAGCATTTGTATTTCCAAAATGCTTTTCATGTCAAGTCTATATTGGTAATAGCTTTCTTTTCGTACCTATATATATATATATATATATATATATATATATATATATATATAGCTTAATTTCTTCTCTAACAACAGCCAAAATATAAAATATGTAAGGAAATTAAACTCTTATAGTGGAGAATATATTAAAATTCTTGAATCTATACCATGTTTGAACTTTTAAAAGGTAATAGGAAAAGAAATGAAAAGTTTCTACTTAAAGATTTGCAAGAAATAATAGGGATATCGATTAATTTTTATAAAAAAAATCCTTTATAGAAGCGTAATATTCTTTTAAGATAAGCGGGAAACTCTCTAATTTGGAACACAGTGGTAAAAAGTAGATACAAATTTTCTAATTAATAGCAACAATTTGTACTTTATTGAATAATTTGTATTTATTTATACGTTGTGTTTTTAATTATATTATCTCATAGTTCAATATTTGTTCCCAGAGGAGGACCCAAAAGTTTTCCAAAAAATAAAGAAAAATTAAATAAAAAAAAGAATTAAAAAGTGAAACTGAAAGGAACATATAGAATTTTTCAGCTAACAAATAATCATAATTTAAAATTATCTCATGTGATTAAGTTTTATTCAAAATAAACCTTAGTCTCACACATAGTTGCTTTAATAATATTTGATACCATAACCTTACAGAGAAAAAGTTGATCTAAAATGTATCTATCATTAAATACACTGGTGTGAAAAACTTATATAAGCAACAGGTAATTTTTTTTCACCATAACTTTATTAGAAATCGTTTAAGAGATATTAAATTCAGAAATGAGAGACAGCATTTTGTATTTAAGCGATAACGAAAGCATAGTTGCACAATTCACATAGTATGGAATCAAACAAAAAAAAGGCTTTACTGAGCTTATAGTATCGTTACACATGATAGTCTATCCAAGAGGAAGAACAACAAGCAGATGTGTTCCTTAGTATGGGATATGCCCTCCCTTACTGCAATGATTGCTGTCATATTTCCTAAATCCTTAATTCCATTGCTCAGTAAGACGATTATATCCATTATATTTTTACGTTAATTCAATAATTCAGTCCATCCTTTTAGACATTTTGATTTCTTTTCTTAGACCACATAGAAGACATGTACACAGCACAAAGAACATTATATAACTAATTCTACAAGCTAAAAAGCTCAAAGGATTTGTAGCGCCATCTATTCATTTTACATTTAATTTACACTTTCCTCCCCTATAAACGAACAGTTCATAATTCCAAATTAATATTATTACTTGAATTATGCTAAATTTAAATGTTAATACTACAGAATTTCTCCTATAATTATTACAACATACTATATTGTATGTTGTTGATACATTGACAACATATTCATAACATCTATTAAATTAAGTTAAGTCATAGAAGGAAAACTTAAACAGAAAATAAATTTCAGTTTCAAATAAATGCAATAAAATACAAATAATTTCAAATTAAGTATTATTAGTATTTAGTAACGTATTTCTAAATTATGTAAAAGTTGCACAAGACGTTTTATAACGGAATTTTCCATTTTTACTGCACAAGCTCTTATTCTTTTTTTCACGACCTTAAAAAAATTTCAATTACTTTACCCAACTTCTATTGGCTTCTCGGTAATCGATCACCATGTATCAATACAATATCATTGATTTTCAATTCAGTCTCTTTCGTTTGATTCACAAAATGTGTACCTATTTCGAATTTAAAAGATAGTCCTTTCTCAATTACCTTCAAAAGTTATTCAACAGTCTTTCGCGGTAGTTGAATCGTTTAATAAACACTTTTTTTATCCCCAACACAGTCTATAGTAGAAAAAGTTTCACTGCTAGTATAAACTAATTAATCTTTTCCCCAACAAGAAATGCGATAGAGTTAATGGAAAGTTTCCATTAGAATCTGAATCGACATATGTGATGGGATGCGAATTTATTATTGCTTCAATTTCACATAAAAGTCTCTAGTTCTTCGCTAGTTAAAGATTTTCCTATAACATTTCGTACAATTGTTTTTACGGAACGGTCGATTCTTTCGTAGAATCCGCTCCACCATGCACCTCTTTCGATGATATATTTCCATTTCACACTCCTTGATGAGCAAAATGCTTTCACATCAGGATGGTTTATTATAGTTCACAATCAATTTCTGCACTCTTAAATGTTCTATCATTGTCCGAATAGATAACGGTACAAAGACCTCTTCTCGAAATAAATCTACGAAATGCTAGTAGAAATGCTTCCGTAGTCTAACTTGTAACTAGCTCGAGGTGGTTACAGCACATGTGCAAAGTGAGATGTAAAACTTTTCCTTTTAGTTTTTCACATATATTGGTCCGGCGAAATCCAATCCGGTGACAGCAAATGGTGGAGATTGTTCTATTCTGTCTCTTGGAGGAGGAGCCGTAATTCGCAGACATGAACAGGAATTTGCAAATCATGCACTTCCTAATGATAGACTTAATTATTTGCCCCTTCCTTTTGTTACCCAGTACTTCTCTCGAATTGGAATAAAAGTATCTGAAGCACTTGAGTGTAGCACCTTCTCGTGAGCATCTTTTACTAGGAGTTCTGTAAATCTGATCTTCGCTGGGATCAAAAAATTGGATGTTTTTCATGATAACTCAGTGTTGATTGATGCAATCTTCCACTTATCCATGCAATAGCCTTTTCATTCAAAAATAGATTGGGATCTCGGATTTTCGAAACCTTCAGTAAATTTTTGTTTTCTTTCAAACAATTGATCTCAATACCAAAATTTTCTGCTTGCACCTTCTTGATCCAAATCTTCTTAGCTTCTTCAATTTCTTCTGCTGTCAAAAGAGTTTTAATTCGATCCTTCTTCTTTATAATTTCATGTTCTTAATAAACCTTCGAATCTATGCCGTAATTCGGAATACCTTTGATATGGAGCTGGCGTCCTTGTTATCCCAAGATTGGTTCTTCCTTCTGGAATTCACTCGAATGTAATTGATTGTTATATATTTAACTCTGCTTTCTTCATTAATAGTCTCCTAAGATATAATCTTTCATTCTTCGGCCAATTCTCTTCAAATGATGTCAGCCAATGTGGTCCATGCCATTACCTTCTATTTTTCATCAATTCTTCTGCACTGCAACCCCTAGAAACTATATCTAAGGGTTTTGTTCTCCTTTCACAAACCTCCAGTTCTGTGCGTTTGTTAAATCTTTAACTTCACGAACACGGTTATAAACAAAAGGTTTTCACTGTTTGGCATAGCCCCGTATCCAACTGAGAGTTACTGACTAATCTGAAAACAATATGTAATTATTGGTTATCTTAAACACTTTCCTCGAAGGTTTCCTAGAAGAAGCTCCTATTAAAGTTGCAAGCAACTCAAGTCTTGGTAAACTCAATTTCTTTAGCGGAGCAACACGTGCCTTCGAAGAAACAAAGTTCACATGAAAATCTGAATTCGTTTTGCAGCGAATGTTTGCAATAGCACTATAAGCTCTTTCACTTGCATCACAAAATATTACAATTTGATATTCATTAGTTTCATCAGTTTTAAAATAATACCTTGGAATAGATAGATCTACCAATGAGTGAACCTCCTTACACCATTTTACCATTTAGTTATCAAATTTTTTCCTAACTCTTCATCCCAATCAAATCCCCCTTCCCAAATTTCCTGAAGAAGAGTTTTTATTCTAATCGTGAATGCAGCCATATAGTACAGGTTCGCATCGTCAAGAGTTCAAGTGCCTCTCTCTGAGAAAGAAATTGGGCTCCAAAATTATTTGCAGTAATCGGTATCGCTTTTATGGTCCCGCTCTAAAAAGTGATACCAGCTCTGGGGAATTTACTAGGTTTACAAAGGTTAAGGGGGCATGGTACGATTTAAGCAAAAAATTTTAATTTAAGGATTTTCAAAAAATTTTTGGTTGCCTCTTATGTGTGTATACTATGTAAAACAGATTTTGTGCTCACAATTTCATAAAAAGCTAGGCATTTAATTTTTTAAGGAAAAAACTTCACATTTGTGAAGTGATTTTAAAATGCTACTCCTTCTACAAAAATTTACGTACACACATGAAATTTGATTTACAAGTACCTCAAACTATGCATAACAAAAGTTTGTATGGGTTTTGCGATAACATGATTGGTATTTGTACAATACTTCTTTTTATGAAGGCATATTGAAAATTCCTTAAAAAATTTATAAATTCTGAGTTCAATTATTTTTTAAAAAATAAGTATTGCTTTGATTCAAAACTGAATACCAACTTTTGTTACATGTACTATTAGCAGTAAGTAAAAAAATTCAAAGCATTAGGCGCAGTAGAAAAAAAGCCTTAGGAATTTATATGAAGACAAACTAGTTGTTTTATCTTTCCGAGATAAGTATGTTTAAAGTTTTGATTTGCCATAGGGATGTGAATAAAAACGCACGCAAAAGCTATCATAATTTTGTGTTTTTTAAAGTTTAGAGCTTTCAAATTTTGTCAGGTTATAGAAAGGTATATAAAGAATAATTTAAGCTAAAAAAATTAAATTTGATTTTTTGACCGATTTTTGTCAATTGAATCGTACTGTCAAGGTCAGATTAATTCAAAATATTTCACACCTATCAAGGACCGATGACAATACAATAATTTCCCTTTTTAAATGCAAAAGCGCAGCCCCATTAGAAAAAAATGCAGCTATATATCCGATAGAATCAAATATATAATTTAGATGAGATACGCAAAACACTTCTTTTAGTATTTTTAACATTTTTTAATGATTCAATAAGAGATGACAAATCTAATTTAAATTCATTGGTTAAAGTGTTCCAAATTAATCCTAAAACTTTTATGGGTATCGGTTTCGTTATGAATCTATTTTTGGCTTAACTCTATAGAATTTGTTTTATAGGGTTCATATGTGCATCTTCTAAAATTAATTTAGTATGTTTAAGCAACTCTAAAGCTTCATTAACTGTATTTGTTCCTGTTATTAAATCATCTACATGGAAGTATTCGCTTAAAACCTTGTATGCTAAAGGATGCGATATTTCGTAATTCTTTATGTAGTGTTTTATGGCTGCCGCTAAGAGAAAAGGTAAAGAATTTACACCGAAAGTTACTGTTTTGTTTCTATAAATTTTTAAATTGTTTGGAGGAAGATCTTCTAACCAAAGAAATTTTTGACAATACCTATTTTCTTCAAACAAAACTATTTGAAGGAAAGCCATTTCCACATCGAAAATTAATCCTACTCTAAATTCTCTAAATTTCAAAAGTAAAATCAATAGATCTGGATTTAGATTATAACCTGCCTTTGAATTATCATTTAACGAGAATTTTTTTTTCTTTTGACGAAGCGTGAAATACAATTATCAATTTAGTTGTTTGTTTATCATTTCTGATTACAGGATGATGCGGCGTATAATAAGTAAGATTTTGATTTAAGGTTTCAGTATTTACTGATTCTATTATTCCATCTGTCAGCTGACTATCTAAGACACTAGTATAATTTTCAAACACAGAATTATCTTCCTTAAATCGCGATGCTAAACGCTTTAATCTATTTTTGACAAATTAAAAATACTAGAAATATTTACTTCATCCTTGAAAGGCAATTTAAACTCGTACCTACCATTTTTAAATTTTGTATTTTGTTCAAATTGTTTTAACGTTTCTTCTTCAGATGATTCCCTTTCTATGCTGTCCGTTATACCGAAATTGTCAATTTTTCAAATTTCATCAACTGAGAATTAATATCTTCCAATGAATAATTTTCCGAATTGCAATTTGTTTGGTGATCACAAAAACACAAATTTTCTACAATAGAATCCGTATCTTTTTTTAAATGATTATTGACCGTTTTTCTAGCCATCCATATAGTGTTTCAATACAAAATAGATTTTTATTTATCCTTTTCATACACTCAGTATGAAAGTGCCAATAAAGATCCGCTCCTTTTAAAACATTAATCTTCTTATTGCTTTGAGAAAGACATAAACCTGAAAGAGTCATGTGGTTAGTTTCATTTAGGTTTTCTGTTGAAACATTGGGAGTCGGAAGAACTGTATTCGTTATTAATAACTCACATTCCACCCTCCTGTCTGGATGTTTTTTATTGCTAATTATGACCTTGACTACATAAAATACCCTTTTCTTTGGTTCTCTATGTCCGAATGTATATGTTACCGGCAAAGTATGAAATTCAGCATTCTATAGAATGCCTAGGCATTGTATAGAAGGCCTAAATCTAGCCGGTAATGTATGAAATTATTCCTATTTCCCACATTACCTAGGCATTCTAATGCCTATTCAGAAACCCGCAAAGTACGAAATACATCTCAGATTCATTTCGAATATTGCAATTTGGCAAGACATACGCATTTAACGCGTATCTCAGGCTCAGAATTTGTTAGTTGTACACTCATGTCCATAAATTAAGGATAATGAAGTTCAGGCAAAGAAAGAGACAGAAGCAAAACAAATTTGACTTATTTGTAAAGTCTATTTATTAAACAAAAGGTAAAGAGCAAAAAAGATGCTATATGTTTGACATAATTAATAAAAATTGCGATTTTTACTCCCTGGGTGAGTGAGTGAGTGATTTTGGGGTTTATTGGCGCAAGAGCCGATTTCGGCTATACTGGGCCAAACATTTGTTTTAATATCTGTGGTCTAGACGGGAAGAGAAAAAAGAATGAATCGAATGACAAGAAAGAGGGTCGAAAATAGAGAAGGATCACTAGGGTACCCCGGGTTCGTGAAGCCCATGTTTACCAAAGACAGTAAACCCCGTGGGAAAAGGAAAAGATCACTAGGGCACCTCGGGTTTGTGACACCCGTACTCACCTAAAGAAGGTGAGGAGGGGTTTTATCCCTGAGGGGTTTTTACTCCCTGGAGCAAATTTCAAAAAAGAACCTATTTGCAAAAAACTGTATTACATGGTTAGTATGATGGTTAATACGGAGTATGTCTCCCGGACGAAGCAATACAGCCCTTACAACGCCTACGCATGCTGAGTATCAAATTATCAATCTGACCTTGGGGAATATTACACCACTCATCAAGCAATACCCTCCGAAGTTCCGGTAGACAGGTGGGAGGGGGTTGACGGGCTGCAATTCGTCGGCCAAGCATATCCCACACATGCTCTATTGGATTCAAGTCCAGTGAGTATGCTGGCCAATCCATACGGGTGATATCCTCCGATTGAAGGCATTCGTCTACATTGTTTGCATGGTGAGGACGGGCGTTGTCATCCGTAAACAGATATTCAGCACCCATGGCGCCCCGAAACAAACGCACATGTTGTTCCAGAATGACATCCCGATAGATGTGGCCTGTCATCGTTACACTCTGAACATGCAGGTCAGTTCTGGAACCAAGAATAATTCCTCCCCAAACGAGCCATCCTGCACCAAGGTAATGGTGTCGTTTAATGGTA